>PVIR01024899.1:0-25445 GCA_004026965.1 Petromus typicus | reverse complement strand
CCTCAGAATTCAGGCCTGCACCTTTTACAATTCAGATTCTGAGGTAGCTCTCAGAGATTTTAGTTCCAGAGGACTCTCACAATACTGTAGAAACCACAATTTAAAAGGCCAGGGTTTGACTCTTTCAGGTTAACTTGTTGTTTTAATTTTACTGTCCCTGAAGATGTCACATCAAATTTAAAGAGTGTAAGGTATAAACAGAGCAGATTGAGGAACCTGTCTAGGAAAACTTTCCCTCAGAAGCGTAAGTAATCATATTTAAAGGAATTTCATGACCTTGACAGATGAGAAAGCGCTAAGGATCCACCAGCGAAGACTTTGTTTCTCTATCATACACCATCCGACCCCAGACATGTCTGAGAAATCACTCCTACCCCTTCGATGAAACCTCGATTTTTCACTGCAGGCTATGCTATAATCATGGGTTAGGTGCCTGCCTCCTTACCCTGTAATACGGCCAGGGGGTGGAGGAAACGGCTATTCTGGCCCCTGCCCCCGCCCTGGCCTGGCCCAAGTAATCCCCCCTCCCCCATACCGCCTGTTTACCGGGTTATTGAGTGACCTTGCACAATTTGCGGGTTCTGCGGGAGCCAAAGGTCCAGGCCTATCGCTTTCCCCCAGTAACTTCACTAGGAGGCGCGACGGGACCGGCGACAGAGCGACTGTGACCCGCCGCTTCAGGGTCTCCGACAGTTTAACGAAAGGTCTCCACACGCCCCTGCATAAGACCTGGGTGGGAAATCAGCTGCCCGAGATTTCTAAAAGGGGGCCCCACACACACTTTGGGAGACATTGCCGGGGTCTGGGTGCCTGGAGCTCGGCCCGCCGAAGCCCGGCGCCCCAGGCCGGGGCCGGTAACCAGGCGCACATGGCCCGCCCGGCCCTGTTTGTCCTGGCAGCGAGCCGCCGCTATTTGAGGCGGTTTTTATCTCCCAGAAACCAGCAAAACCCCAAGCGGAGTCTAGGGAAGATGAAAGGATCCGAGGGGCCGGGGAGGGGCGGACCGCGAGGCTGCGGCGGGCAGGAGCTGGCACCGGACAGGCGGAGACCGGGAGGCAAGAGGGCCAGACCCTGGGGGGTCCCGGGGAGCCGGCCTCGGCGGGAGGGCGGAGGGTCCGCTCCGGGCCGCGGCTCGCAGACCGACTCCCAGGCGCCCCGGCCCTCTCTCCCGGTCTCCCTTCCGCCACTGCCCCCGGCCCACTAAAGACGTCGCCTGAACTCGGATTTCTTCAAAGCGCCTTTGAAGATGCACGTCCCGCCCGCCATCGAGCCGGAGATTCGCACCTGGGCAGAGGCGGAAGGGACGGCGGGTGGGGAAGGGGCCAGAAACCCGAGCGGGCCGGCGCGCCGCGGGCCGCGGACTCCCAACCCCCGCTCCGGAGCCTCTCGGGACCGGCGGGGCGGACGGGCCGCCGGAGCGCGCATTGCGAGTCAGGCTCCGGGCCGCGCCCCGCACGCCTCCTCCCCACGCAGGGTAACCCTGGGGGGCGCAGGCCGCACAAAGCCTTATTGTGGCCTGGCGATGGCCGCCACAGAGTGGCCTTTGTTTCTCCGCTAACTCGGTGGTGGGCACGATTGATTGCAGGCTCAGGATAGGGGGCTGATGACGTGCCAGGCGGTATACGCCCTCCCGGAGCCGCATCTCCGCGAGGTTGAGGTCGCGCACTAGGCACGCACCAGGCGTGCGGTGGCCAAGGTCGGTGGTGCCGTCTGAGAATGTGCCCTGGGAGCAACCAGTTCCTTCCCGCCTCTGTGGACCAGATGGGACGGTTCAAAACTCAGCTCCACTGGAGAGCATGTCCAACGAACTAGGTTTACTGTGAACCTAAAGTGCAAACGTACACAGTACAATGTCACCTATAGGGAGCCCCCACTTTACCAAGGAAGAATTTTGTGGCCCACCCTCTGCCCTACCTCTTTCCCTTTTCTCACCAGGACACAATTTCAAATCGAACTTTTCTTTATTAAATTAAAAATTAAAAAAAAAAAAAACAAACCGCGAGGGGATGATTTCTTCCCCTCCACAAGGTTACCCTCGCCCCAAGGTCGGCGGCTTTGCCCTTTAACTTGAGGCCCTGAGGGAGCACAGAATAGAAAAGGAGGATCCAAAATCTTAGGAAAAGCATTCAAAGGCACCAAGCGGCTTTAAAAGTCATTGGAGGTGGAGTTAAAAGTCCTGGGTTGGGGGTCTGCAGGTGCACCCCCAAATCTGTTTGGGGACCTCTTGTCCTAGCTCTGTAAATTTTCTCATGGCTTCTAGGCACCAGGCCTAATACAGTGCCTTGTACAGAGTAGGCACACAATAAATACTTGATTTATTTGAATCGATCCCAGAGAAAGTCTTCCCTACCCATTCTTCAGGAGGGGCACCTCCAAACCAATGTCCTCCTGCTAGATGGGCTTCCTCAAAGAGCCTGTTTAAGATGGCAGCTGCAAGCTCTCCATAACCATGGCAACAAGGTATTAGCCTGATGAGGTCATGATATCTGAGGTGAGCAGTGGAAGGATCTGCTCTGGGGTCATGGGAGCTGGGGTACATTCCAGTCCTCCCCTCCATAGGACTTGAGATTTCACAGCTTCTGGCTGGGACTGGGGTATTGGGGATCTCATCAAGAGACACCCACATCCACTGTCTTCAGAGATCTCGCTAACCACCACAATTTGTAGAAAAGTCCATTGTAAAAGAAACCCCACTCACTGAAACCCTGATGAAAATTCTGTTAAGATCTCTGTTATCCCTGTCTACACAGAGATGCATTTGACTAGAATTTCCTTAGCAGAAATGGATCCTCTTTCCTCCCCGGCTCACTCTACCTGACCCGTCATCATAACTTAGATAAATAGAATTATTATTACTACTATTCATTACTCCTGGTACATAGGGGTTAAATATACAGGCCTGGGGGCAGCCTCCCTGACCCTGGAGTCACCCCATCTTTGGGATCAGATCCCCACTGGTCTGCCCCCCTCTTGGCACCTTGCTCCCAGCCAGGTCACTAACCCCAATCCTTCTAACTCTGGTCCCTAATGAAGAGGCCACCAGGGGGCAATAAATAATCATCATCATTGCAATTGGTGAAAAGGGAAGAAGCTCTGGAGAACAGAGAGCAGAAGAGTAAGAAGCTGGGAAGATGAGCCTGCAGACTGAGGGGTAGCCCTGGAAGAGCTTGGAAAGCAGGAAGGATCTAGTGGAGTCAGAGAAGTGATGCTGGAAGTCCAAATGGAAGAAAGATGATTTGAGACGGCAAGACCCAGGACAGAAGCAATGAACGGGGCCAGAAAGACCTCAGGAGGCCAAAGGTCAGTGAGGGCCTGAGGTTAGTTAGACTCAAGAGAGCCAGGCTCCTGGTGCATGGAGGAAGTGAGCTGAAGAGGCATGCAGGGAGTCACCAGGCCCAAATGGCCAGAAGACAGGGAGACAGAGCTCCCAAGGACATATGCGTGGGAAAGGGAGTGAGGATAAGCAGTGGTCCACAGGGCCAGAGAGCCTGGCAAGAGGCCGCTGGTTGGAGACCCTGTTCCCAGCACCCAGCTCAGATCTCCAGCAGGTTGCTCTGCTCAGGGCTGCCCCCAGGGGCTTTTTCTGGGGGTGCTGGCGAGGCCGAAGGTCGAGGTGTCTGATTGGCTTCCTCTTCCCCCACACTGCGGCCCTCCCCCAGCTCCTTCGGGCCGCTGGCAGGGGGCCCTGGGCCCGGCTCTCCGTGGGTACGCTGGTGTTTGCTCAGGTGGTCGCTTCTGGTAAAGCGCTTGGAGCAGAGGAGGCAGGTGAACTTCTTCTCCCGGGTGTGAGTGCGCACGTGCCGCTCCAGCTCGTCAGAACGGGTAAACCTCTTTCCACAGAAGAGCCAGTTGCAGACAAAGGGCCTCTCACCCGTGTGCCAGCGCAAGTGGGCTTTCAAATGGGAGGCCTTGCCGTACACCTTGCCACAGCCAGGAATGTGGCAGCTGTGAATGGGCTTCTTCCGCAGCCCGGCTGCCGCTGCCCCCAGGCGCTCCAGCTCCTGGCAGTTGGGGCAGTCACAAGATGAGCGCCCTGCACCACTGCCCCCATAGCCACCACTACCCCCGGTCCCTGCACCGCGTGGGGTTTTGGCTCCACCACTGCCCTCCAGTTGCCCACTGTTGCCAACTGCTTTGGGCTTATAGACATCTTGGGCAAGGACATGCTGGGGCCCCGGTTGTAGGAGATGGGGTGCTGGGTAGGGGGCTGGATTAAGGGGAGCAAAGTCAGTTGGGTAGGTAGGCAGCTGAGGGTTCAGTGGAGGTTGAGCAGGGCCTGTTGGCAGTGTCCCTTGCAGCCCATCACCCTGGCCCTGTGTACCACCTAGCCAGTTGCCCCCAGGGTGCATATCCCACCAAGGACTAGGGGTGTTGCCTGGGCCTGGTGAGATGCCTGCATGGATGCCCGCCTTGTACCAGGAGCCATAGGGGTGTGCCATGTCCAGAGAGGTGTAGACACTGGGCAGGCAGTCAGAAGAGCCGTGGCCCTTGGGCACTAGTAGCCCAGGGTCCTGGGTGCTTGTGGGCCCAGGGAAAGAATGGGAAAAGGGTGGATAGTCATTGGCATAGCCGGAAGTAGGCGCTGGAGGACTGCCTGTAGGTGAGAGGAGCCCATTGGTGCTTGAAAAGGGGGCTGGGTAGGCATCCCCCATGGTTTTGGGAGCTGAAAGGTCAGAGTATGGCTTCTTTGTGCCTGTTTTGCCCAGCGCTGTTGAGTCCCGCAGAGGGCTGGAGCCACCGAACTTGCTGCACGCTGCCGTTAGCATGGCCAAGGGACTGGAGCCATAGTGAGCCTCCTCCTGTGGAAAGAAGTGAGCACTGTTAGGGGGAGGGGAGGGGAAGGAAAACACAGGGCAAAAGTCCAGACAGACCTAGAGACAGAACAGAGCCGAGGGTCCACGGAAGAACCAAAAAGGACCAGGAATTACAAGCTGGAGATATGCGCTGTGGGGCCTCCATTAGGGCTCAGCTAACACAGGGTCTTGGAAGCAGCGCAGAAGCCCAAGACTGCAGCCTGAGTCCCCAGCCCAGCAGCCAGGAAGCAGACGGAGCCCACTGAGGAGTTCTTGGGGGTATGCAAGTGCTGCCTAGGGACTAGAGACTCTCTGAAGGGCCATGAGAAAAGATGGGATAGAGCCTGTGCCTGAGAAAGAGGACAGTTAGGATCTTGACCCCAGGGAAACAGGAAGGGAAATGAGTTTGGAGAAAACAAGCCACAGTGAGGGACTTAGAGGGGGAAAATGCAACTCAAAAAACAGCAGCCTGGGGCCAGGTGTGGGCGTGTATGGCTCTGGTACCAGGACTCTGAGAAGCTGAGGCGGACGGATTCCAAACTTGAGCCCAGCCTGGGCAACTGATTGACTTAGTGAGATCTTGTCTCAGAACAAAAAAAAATAAAAAAGAAAAAAAGAAAAAGGATACAACTCAGGGTGAGGAGAGAAATAAGAACAGCATGGGGAGAATAAGAAATATTAGAGGGTCTTATCTGCCCCCATTCCACATTTTCTTGGCTTCACCCCATATTCCATTTCCTGCCTATGCTTCAGCTCCTGACTAAGGCAGTGGCATGATCTCCCTCAGGTCCAGTCTGCATGTCTCTGGTTAGGAATCTTTTGGCACAAACTCTGGGGCTGGGGAGCGAAAGGAAGCAACGGCAGAGACACTGGGACATTGAGAGGGAACAGGGCTGTCACCAAGCCCAGACTGTGGCTGAGGCAAGAATGTCTTTCAAGCGGACAGTGGGCACCTCCTTCTCTGTGGTACCAACTGGTACCCCTCTAGGCAGATGGAAGAGCCCAAGCCCTCAGGCCCCTCCAAGGCATGAAAATGAGCTGGCTAAGATATTGGCTCATAGCTGCATCACATGATAGCTAGATGTACCCAAATGTGTAGTCATACAGCTGGTCTCTCTTCATAGTTCAAGGGCAATGAGTGAAGGAAGACATATATGTGCAGCAGGGGAAAATTTAGAAATGTAGGGGTATCTTCTAAAAGCCCACCATGCTGCTACTCCCAAGCAAAACCACCCTCAAGACCACGGGTCCTCCTTGGGCCGGGGATATAGCTCAGTGGTTCCGGCGCCTGTCTTGCAAGCACAAGGGCCCAGGTTCGATCCCCAGTAACCACATAACAATACTGAGCATAGAGACTCACCCCAGCAGCAATCAGTACCACATACCACAGTGCCGAGCGTGGTGGCTCACGCCTGTAATCCCAGTACTCGGGAGGCAGAGGCAGGAGGATTGCTGTGATGTGAGTTTGAGGCTGAGCTTAGGGCCAGCCTGAACCACAAAGCGAGACCCTGTCTCAAAAAACCTTAAAAAAAAAAAAAGACCATGGGTCCTCAGGAGCTCATGATACTCTTCCCTCATAAAGGCCTACGACCTCCCGGGAGAAGCCCTCCAGCGTCTGTTACCAAGGATTCCACGAAAAGATGCCTTATGAAGCTGTCTCTGTGTAGTTCTCTGACTGGGGGCCTCAAAAGTCAGGTGGTTGATGACTTCCTAGTAAAACTAAGAAGAGAACTCAGGAAATTGGGGTTCTGAGACCCACCCAGCATTTCAGCATGTGGTATATGTGTGCGATGCCAGTCCTAAAAGTAAGTCCTGGGTGTCAAGGTTGTAGACGGGAGCACATGCCATCACCACTGCCTCTCCTCTGCCTAGTTAGCTCCCCCTCTGAGGGCCTGCTGACCCCACGGGTTCCCAAATGGGAGCCACCAAAAGCTTTCTCTTCGAGGTTTCCCAGTCAGGGTTTCCTCTCATCCTCTGAGCAGAAGGTGAACTAAGGCAGGACAACCGGAGGGCAGGGGTCAAATCATAGCAGGAGGAGAGGTAAGAACGTGGAGTTCAAATCGGACGAGCTGAAACCCACACACATGGGATGAAAAGAACCTTGGACCAGATGAGGAAGCGCCATGAAAGCCCTGTGGGGACAGAGAAAGGGAGACTCAGGAAGAGGAAACCTGTATTAAGAGGCAGAAATGGGCAAGGACCCAAAAGAGCAGAAAGTTAAAAAGACAAAAGGGAAAGAGAAGAGAAGAAAGCAAAATAAAGGAGAGGTAGTGGAAAGAGCTGGGCTAGGAAAGCTAAGGAAAACAGAAAAGACAGGAGGGGAGGAAAGGCAGGGGAGCAGGAAGAAGGCAGATTTTCTACCCAAGAGAAAAGCCACCGTGGTGCTGGGCCCCAGAAAACCCCCAGACCAGGCCACCCCTCCCTCCTTCCCCCTGACCACCCCCTCCCCCTCTGCCCAGCCTGGCCCTGCTCCGGCTCCGATGGTTTCCCTGCGGTCGGTTTATTTTTAAAAACGCCGACGCTGTCCCCCCCGCCCAGCCCTCACACTGTGGCCACAGGGGCCTCAGCCAAGCCCAGGGACCCCACCCAGCTGTGGGGAGGGAAGTTGGGGTGAAAGAAGGCAGCCAGCCTCAGGCCAACAGGGAACCCCAGCCTGAGGAGCAGAGAGGCCCATGGAGCGTTGGGGGCGGGAGCAGGGAAGCCAGGGACTCAGGCTTTGCCTGGGTGGCAAAGCCGGGCACGTGGCTGTTTCACTGCAGCCTCAGTTTCCCTCTCTGGCTGACCACTCTTTCCTGAGAACCTGAGGAGAGAGTCCTGTGAAATGGGCTCAAGTACGTGCTCCCTCATCTGACCCAGTGTGCTACCTGCGAGGACCCAGGACTCCCCACCTTTCAGTTGTCTCTCACCCTCCACCTCCACCCCACCATCCTTTAGAAAAAGAAAAAACAACCACCACCCCAAACCCCAGTCTTAAAGTACCCTGTTTAGGGAGTCTTTGGAGAAAGAATGAGACAGAGACAGGAGCTGTCCCCTCTGGGTGGAGGGGGCCAGGAGACCCCTGAAGTCCTGGGAGTGTGTAGTGCTCTGCTCCCTACCATATATCTGACAGCTGGCTGACCTTGGCTTCCAAGCGCCAAGATCCCCAGATCAACCTTCTTCCCAAGTTTCTTAGTTCTGGCTTCCCTTGATTTATTTGCTTTTTGTTAATGGGTATAGATAGAGCCCAGGCCTCATGCATGCTAGGCTCGTACTCTACTAGTAGGCTATATTCCCAAACAGATTTCCTATTTCTCCATTCCCATCTGGCCCCGGCCCCACTTTTTTTCCCTTACCCTGTTCCTCTAGATCCTGCCCAATCCAGGTGAGACTCCCATCCAATATCCCCCTCTGACCTCAAAGTTCTTGGCACTGCCAGAGAGCCCACCTGTACCTGGCAGAGATTCCTGGGAAAGTGGAAAGAGAGCCCAGATACCCCAAAAGTAGGTGAAAGAGATGGAGGGATAGAGTGCCTTTGTGTTGAAAGCATCTCCGGCCCAGAGAGTGAGAGGACTTCCAAGGCTAGTTTCCGCGACACACGCCTCTTCCCAAGTGCTCCCCTAATCCCATATCTTTCGCCAGGCCTCTGGGCTGCCCCTCCTCCAGGCACCAGTGCCACGCTGGCAATGCTGGCGTGATGCCTACGCCCACTGAAACTGCCCCTGCCCTGGTAGAGCCAGGACTTTCACACACTTTATTCTTTCAGCTTCCTCAAGACTAGGGTTTCGGTGATGGCTCAGGAGAGAGTTTAATGGGGGAGGAGGCAGAGTGGCAGTATGCACCCACTGCAGCTGCAGGTAGAGTACGCTGCCTGGGGCATCCTGGTTGGATGCAGAATATGACAAGGAGCATGATGTCCACATCTCAGTTGGCACACCACTCTCTCAAACTCAGCCATAAATTCACTACCTCACAGCCTCACACAGATGCCATTCCTTACAGGAACTAAGAGCAGGCAGATGGTTCAGCTCCCAGACACACACAGCCCTAGTCATCACCCAGCTGCATGCAGGCCTCCACCATGGCCCAACACACAGTCCAAAAGACACAGGTGTCCAGAGGCCCCTGCTCCGTCCTCCACCTCTCCCCCACGGGGTAAGTAATATGACTTCCTGTTTGGCCAAAAACCTGAGACCTGTGTTAGGGCACTAGAAACAGAGAATAAGGAAGATTCAAAGCCTCAGAAGGAGGGTGACCTTCAAGGGAGGTCTCTGTGCCCCCAGTTCCTGCAGACACCCAGAAAGCAGGACTGAGATGGTAACAGAAACAGTGTCAGAGTTCTAGCAGCACAGAGAACTCAGGCTCCAAGGGGCAGTGAGCCCTTGCTTTGTGCCCCCAGATGCCTTGGTTGAGTCAGAGATTTCTGAAGCCCCCCCATGGTGCCCTAGTTCCCTTCATCTCCTGCTCCAGAGGAGAAGGATGCTAGGGTCCCAGCCTGGGAGGGAAGTGGCCCAGTCCGCCCTGGAGCCTCCCACTCCCAAAATAGAGCTGAGTTTGTCTTTGGCTGAAAGCTAAATATTTGTGAGCCGGGCAGGCGGCCTCAGACCCTGTCCCTCCTCCTTGGTTCCCTCTCAGGCCTGGGCTCAGTTCCCCTGGTCAGCCCGCCATGCACAGGGCTGCCCTCCTCCTCTCCCTCCCAGCTACCTCCTTTCCTGCACAGAAGGCTCTCCAGTCAGCCCCTCCCCCACATACACAGAGGAGACCCCACTTAGGGTAGGAGTCCAGGGCACAGGACCCCAGAGAGCCCCTCAACCCCTCTTCTCTGCTCCCTCTTCTGCTAGTCTGCTACTGTCCCTGTGTCCATGTCCATCCCTCTCCTTGCTTGCTGTCCTCTCCCTCATTTCTCTGCTGCTTCTCCACTCCTCAGTTAGTGGCTTAGCTGACCTTAGGACTTCATGCCTTCTTTTGACCTGACCCTTTGCAGGCCCTCCCTGCTGCCCTGTCCGCCTCCCCTGTCTTCCTGCCTCCTGCTCACCAGTCCTCTGACCCCGCTCCTCTCTCCTCCTCAGAAGGACCCTGGAAGTGACAGGCACCACAGCTACTGTCTCTGTGAGTTGAGGGGGTGGGATGAGGAGGGATTAGGACCTTCAAACTGTAGCTGGTTCCTGGGGGGAGGACAGGGCAGTTACCTCAAGCAGGGAGGACGCCATCCGGAGGCTGGGGACCGGGTCCCAAGGAGCCAGGCAGATGGAGAGAGCCGAGCCGGAGAGAGGCAGAGGGGAGAGGGAGGGAGAATGGGAGAATGGGAGAGAAGAGATCTAAAGTTAGAAGGGACTGGGGGGTGGGGGTGGGGGGGCTGCTCTCTGTCTGTAGGGATCCACCCTCTAATTACAGCTTTCCCAGCGGAGAAGCCTTCGGATCCAATGAGGAGGGTGAGAGAGGGAGGCAGAGGGTCCAAATTTCCTGCTCCATTTGCTGAGCTCCCCAAAGAAGGGATCTGGAAGGGAGGGGAGAAAAGGGGGCACCCAGGGAAGGGACGGGAAGCAGGCAGGGGGCATACAAGCGTGGGCAAGTTGTCAGGGCTTCGGAGGGGTCTGGCGAAAGGTTAAAGTGATGGTGGGCCCAGGTGTCCCTAACCGGAGCAATCCCGCAGGCATCTGTGGGCCACCCTCCCCAGCTCCTAGCATCCTGTACCTGGGGAACCCGAGGCTGGCTGTCCCAGTCTGTCCTCTTGCAGGTCTGGCCACGAGAGCACAGGCGACGACGGGTGGCTCAAGGGTGCTGGGAAGGATTCACGCCCCTCCCAGGCCGGCTCTCCTCTGGTTCCCACACGGGCTGCGATCCGACCCTACAGTCCTCCTGACTCCAGAATCCTTTTCCGCTGCGCTGCTGGCTGAAGCTGCCGCCGCCGCTGTTGCTACTGCTGCTGCCGCCCGCTGCTGCCAGGGAAGGAACAGGAGGGAAAAGGAACAAACCCCAAACCACTAATTAGAGATGGGGGGGATGGGGGACGACACTCACAGACAGCCTGGAACACACTGACAGACGCACTCCTGGACAGACACGGGGACGATGCACAGGAACACACATGCAGCCTGCCCAGGACCACAGCCACTGTCACGAACACAAATGCACACACGAAGGGACACAGTGACACGCTGGGGCCACGCCACGTGCACACCCAGGCTGGCCACGGGGAGAGGCTTGCCTGCCTCCGCCTCCCCATTCACCCATGAGGAGGAGAGCTGTATGTGTGTGTGTGTGTGTGTGTGTGTGTGCGTGCGCGCGAGCGCGCATGTGCGCACGAGTGTGTTTGTGTGACACCATGCAGGGCAGGGAGAGTGTGCCCAGTGGTGGAGGCTTCTGCTCCCAAACTTTTAGGGTCACCAAGGCAGATTGCAGAGCCAGCACTGGAGCGGAAGGGAAGAGGGTGGGGAAGGGCTCGGCACAGATGTGGGTCCTTTAGTTTCTTTGCTCTGCCTCGGTTTCCTCCCCCTGCCTAGGAAGCAGTATTTAGGCTCCCTTTACTTTGTATGACAGAAGCTTGAGTCAAACTCTGAAAAAATACAAGAAAAAAAAAAAACGTCTGAGGAAACAACTTTTTATCTTTCAGTACTGGGGATCCAACCCGGGCCCTGTGAACCATAAGAGAGGCTTTCTCACTGAGCCATGTCCTTGGCTAAGAATCAGGGCAAGTAGGAGTGAGGTTCAACCAGGAGGTCAACACCTAGCCCCTTTGTATTCGTCCCTCTGAAGAGAAGTCCCCTGGACCCTGGCCACCTTGGTTGCTACCCAGGAGTCCCCAAGGCCCCCTTGGCTGGAGGGTTTATTATACAACCGCTGACAGGTGGCTCTTCCCACAGGTGACTACATTTCCCTTAAGGGGGGAGGCCTTGTAGTTCCCTTGCTCTCTCCTGCAGGAGAAAGAACTAAAGTTAGAACTTAATCAGGACTTCCCAACTTTGACTTTCCATCAAAATGGAAAAGAGGAAAAGGAAGTCAGTCTGGTTGGGAGAGAGAGTTCCCCAAAGACTGTTAGCAACTACCTAGGAGAGAGAGGTCCTGGCAGCCAGTGGTGGAGCCACCTGGCATGATGGCACATGCCCAATATCCCAGAACTCAGTTTCCCTCAGTCACCAGGCTGTTTGCAAGTCATTCCCTCCAACACTCTGTCTCCTCCGAGCCTTCCCTGTCCTTCCCCTCCCTCCTTACTCTCCAGCAGCCCTCGTTTTCGCTTTCTGCTCTTTTGGGTTCCCTGGCTTTCCAAAGAAAAGGATGGGAAGTAGAGCCAGGAAGGTATGGCGGTGCATGCCTGTGATCTCAAGGAGGCTGAGACAGGATGGTAACTGCAAATTTTATGCCAGCCTGGGGTATGTAGTGAGTTCAGGGCCAGCCTAAACTACAAACCGAGACCCCCGTCTCAAAAAACTTAAGAAAGAAAGAATGAATCAATGAATTAAGGATCAGGTGGATGACAGACAAAGCAGAAGAAAATATATGGAGCGAAAGACATGCAGAGTAAGTAGAATAGTGCAAAGGAGTCAGGTCTGGTGGCACATGCCTATAATCCCAGCACCGGATCGGTATGAGTTCAAAGCTCACCTGGGCTACATAGTGAGTTCAGGGCCAGCTTGAACTACAAAATGAGATCCTGTCTCAAAAAACAAAACAACAACAACAACAAAAGAATAGTCCAAGAGAGTCAGCCATGAAAGGGTATGAAAAAGAAGAAAGAAGAGGAAACAAAAGACTAAATATATGGCTTGAGGAGAACTAGGAAGAGCAGAAAAAAAGTAAAAAGGAGAAGAAATAGGTCCACTGGGACAGAGACAATGGCCTCAGGACAGAGAAAATAGCCAGAGGCCCGGCCAGGTCCTGGAGGAGGTGGAGGGTGAAGCAGCCAGCAGGTGGGGGGCGGGGATGGAGTATAAATAGCCCATAATTACAAAGGCCACCCCACCCGTCTGCCCGAGAGGAAATGCCCTTGGTGGGGTGTCCCGTGACCTCCCAGTCTCCTGCTGGTGGAGGGGCAGCCTAAGCCTGAGGTGCCACTTGAATTACCAGCTCAGAAGTTGGGAAGATGCCTGGTGTAGTGGCACATCCCTAATATCTCAGAACTCTGGAGGCTGAGGCAGGATTGTCACAAGTTTGAGATCAGCCTGGGCTATATAGTGGATTCAAGGTCAGCTTGAAATACAAAGTGAGACCCTGCCTTAAAAAAAAAAAGGAAAGAAAGAAAAAAAAAAGGAAGAGAAAGATAAGTTTTAGAGAAATTACACACTGTTTTTGCAACAGGAGAGCTTCAGACTAGTTGATCAGGCAGGAAACTGAGGCTGGGGAGAAAAATCTAGCCTCTGAGAGACAGCAGGTGCTCGTCAGGCAAAAGCTGAGAGAGCCGGGCTCAGACTAGATTGGGGAAGAAAAAGATTTAAGGGGAAAAAGAAAGAGGAAGAAAGGAGGGACAGAACTAGAGGCTCTGTAGGCTTTAATCCGTACTCCTACCTAGGAGGCACCATCATTCAAATCCAAAGAGCGCTAGGGAAGGAGAAAGGAATGGGTCCCAGGAAGAGGAAGACCCCGGGTGTGAGAGGCACTGAGCCAGCTGTGTCAGCACCAGCAGGGCAGCTCCAGATGCAGAGTCACACCTCCACCAAGGGTCTACCCTGCCTGCAGCCCTGTTGCCCTAGGGGATCCTCGATTCTGACTTCTTCCACACCTTCTTAAAACACAATCCTGCAACCCAGCTGAGTCCAGATTTCCCCGGTCCTACTCCCCAACCGCCTTCCCAGTGCCCTCAGGATCGCCCCCCCCTCCCCGCAACTGGATCCCAACTGGACCCACCTCCACCCTCTCAGGCTCCCTCAGCCCTGCCTCCCTGGGGGTGGGGCAGCCCCCGGCAGAGGCGCCATGTGGCAGGGCGGGTAGAGGCTGCGGCTCTGGTCCTTCCAGTATAAACCCCCTAGGCATCTGGTTTCTATCCACCACCCCCATCACCCTGGGGGCCCCTCAGCCTCCGCCCATGGCCACCCAGACGCTACTCCAAGATGGATGCCCCTGAAAGGGGGGGTGGGATGCTGCCTTTCTGGTCTCCCAACGCCAGGACTGGGCTGAACCGCAGGGACCACTCCCTTCCCTCCCTGACTCCCTCCCTCCCCTGGGACAATCCGGGTGGGCTTCCTAGGCTAGAGGGACCTGCCTCAATTCTCCCCAAGGGTTTTGGATCTTTTTGAAGAGGAGGGTGAGGGGTGGAGAGATCAAAACCTGGGCCAAGTAGGAACCATCCCTGTTCCTCTTTGAAACCAGTGCCCTCACGTCCACCGCCCTCTGCCCACTCTGCTAGTCTGGGCACCCTCTGAGCAGAGAGCTCTAATGCCAGGGGCTGGGGGACTTCCCCTGGATGCTGTTACAGGAAGTTTGGGTGCACCAGGGACATCACAGTGTGAACATGAACCCCTGGAATAGAGATGCGCACATACTCTAATACTTCCCTGAGGAGCGATACATATTCAGATGCACACATTTGCACACATACTGTAACACATATGTTCTCACACATACGTCCTATGCACACACCCACCGGCATATCCATATCACGTACACATAATGCTTTACCAGGGCCTCCGAATCCTTAGTCATCAAAATACATCCCCAGGCTGGGCTGGGGATTTAGCTCAGTGGTTCTGGTGCCTGTCTTGCAAGCTCAAGGACCCGGGTTCTATCCCTGGTAGCCACAGCAATCAGTACCACATACCACAGTGCCGGGCGTGGTGGTTCAAGCCTGTAATCCCAGCACTCGGGAGGCAGAGGCAGGTGGATTGCTGTGATGTGAGTTTGAGGCTCAGGGCCAGCCTGAACTACAAAGGCAAGACCCTGTCTCAAAAAAAAAAAAAAAAACAGGTGTGCTGGTCTACACACTTGTAATCTCAGCACTCTGGGTAGCTGAAGCAGAAGGATTGGGAAGTTCAAGTCCAGCCTGGGAAATTTATCAACTTAGTAAAATTCTATTTTAAAATAAAAAGGCTGGGCTGGGGTTTTAGTTCATTGGTTCCAGCATCTGCCTGGCAAGTGCAAGGACCCTGGTTCAATCCCTGGTAACCCCATACAACAATATTAGGTGTGGAGACTCATACCCACTACCAATCAGAACCATATACCACAGGCTCATGCCTATAATCCCAGCCTTTGAAAGGCAGAGGCAGGAGGATTGCTGTGAGTTCGAGGCTGAGCTCAGGGCCAGCTGAACTACAAAGAGAGACCCTGTCTCAAAAAGAGAAAAAGAAAAATAAATAAATAAATAGGCTGCAGATATACCTCAGTGTGAAGGCCCTGTGTTCAATCCCCAATACAAAAAAAAAACCTAAAATGCTGGGTGTGGTGGTTCACCCCTGTAATTGTAACACTTGTGAGGCAGAGGCAGGAAGATTCCTGAGAGTTCAAGACCAGCCTCAGCTACATAGTGAGTCAAAGCCAGTCTGTATTACACAGTGAGAAGACCCTGTCTCCAAAAAAAAAAAAAAGCTCACCCCAGTAGACATGTTGGATGCAGACTCGAAGTCTGTTAGTTCTCTTCAACACAGGTCTCCACACGAGGTAAATGTCACATGTATACACACAGCCTGGCATCACAAATGTGCGGCTCTGGACCCCTCCTGGAGGGCATTTGGGAACTCCTCTCCTACAAGGATCTGGGGATGAAGGTGATGTGGGGGAATCTTACAGTCCTAAAAATTGATGCCTGCACCCCTTACACTGCAATAAGGGTTTAGGAATCTTTTGTGTACCTGTGGGTACCTTTGACCTATTATTCCCCACACCCACCGGAGTTCAGAGACCCCGATGGCCCAGCAAACTGCTTGGCCTGGGGAACCCCGGCAGCGTCCCCACCTCCCCTCGCCCTCCCCTTGGCTCTGCTGACTCATCTCTCCCTCTGTGGAGCTCCCCAACCACAGGGGCCTGGAAGGGAAGCTTGGAAAGTTGCACTCATGTCCCGGGCCCCTGGTCTGGCCACCACACCACCCCCCCCATGCACCCAAGCCCAGCCCTCTTGTCTCCTGTGGTGGCTCCAGCGACAGGGAACACAGAGGCAATGGAAAAGAAAAGGGCACCCAGAAAGATAAGGGAAGACACAGAAGAAGCAGAGATGTGGGATATAGACAGGAGACCTGGGGACAACTCCTAGCCTGGGAGGGTCCTCCAAGAGCAAGGGGCTGGTGACCAGGGAGACTCGTGGTACTGGGGAAGATCCACATACATGGCCTCAGAATTCAGAAAATGTTGGTGCCTTGACCCAGCGTTCCCAAACTAGGCTTAGTATGGAGCTCAAGCTCCAGGGGAGACAGATTAAAATCAAAGAGAAGGTGCTATGGCCAACCTTGGTGACACAATGCTGTAATCCCACTACTCAAGAGGCTGAGACAGGAGGATTGCCATGAGTTTGAGGCCAGCCTGGGTTACACAGTGAGCTCATGGCCAGCCTGAACTACAAAGTAAGACCCTGTCTAAAAAAAAGAAGAGAGAGAGAGAGCTAGACAGCGAGCTGATAGAGGAAGATGAGGGAAACCAAAGATTAAGGTCTAATCCCAGAATGAGGGAACTTGCTTGAGCTGTCGAACTGTGTTTCACATGGGTTAGTAATGAAATAAGACCCTCATCATTTCTAGGAAATATCCCTTTGCCAAACAAAATACCCTGGGCAAGGGGTGATATATACTTCTGTAATCTCAGCATTTTGGGAGACTGAGACAGGAAGATTACAGTAAGTTTGAAGCCAGGCTAAGATACAAGGTGAGTTCAAGGCAAGTCTGGAATACATGGCAAGACCTTGTCTCAAAAATACCAACACAACATCATAATCGTAATAAAACTGTAAAAGAGAATGAGGATGTAGTTTAGTGTGAAGTGCCTGGGTTCGATCCCCAGCACCAAATACATAAATACATACATACATAAATAATAGAAAAAGGAAGCAAGCCCGGGAATCCGAAACATGAAATAACGTCTTTAAATAAACAGAACTTAGGTGTGGGGATGTAACTCAGCGATGCCAAGCACCTGCCTGGCAAGCTCAAATGTGCTGAGTTCAATCCCTGGTATCACAAAACAACAGCAAAAACTAAGCAAATAATTTAGGGGCTGGGGTTGTTGCTTAGTGGTGCTGCCACCTGTCGGGCAAGTACAGGGTCCTGAGTTCAGTCCCTGGTTCTGCAAAACAAACAGAATATAAGTGATGGAGTCCTGATCACACCATCTAGCTATAGGAATAGGACTGAACAACCCAGGAGAATGGTCCTTTGAAATCCTAAATAAATACCTTTCTTGGTCTCTCTTGCTGGCAAGACCATATGTGACATAACCCAGGCTAGCCTTAAACTTTCAGTGATCGTCCTGCCTCAGCCTCCCGAGTATTGAGATCACAAGCATTCCGCACCACACCTGTCTTTGAGTGCTCTTGAGCGCACAGAATTTTGAGATGTGGAATGGAACTCTACAAAGTCCCTCACTCAAATAAGGACTGGGCTGGACTTGAGCATTGTCTGTGAACAAGAAAGACCCCAGACTTCTTTTTCACTAACTAATCAATGGCTATCAAAAGACAAGGGGTGCCGGGATTAGCTCAGTGGTTCAGGCATCCGCCTGGCAAGCCATAAATTCTGAGTTTGATTCCCAGTACCACACGCCTATAATCCAAGCACTCATGAGGCATCCCCGCTACTACATGCCTATAATCCCAGCACTTGGGAGGCAGAGGCAGGAAGGTTGCCATGAGTTCCAGGATAGCCTGAGCTACACAGCAAGATCTTGTCTCCAAAAAAAAAAAAAAAAAAAGAGAGAGAGAGGAAAAAAAGAGGATTCACATTGAGCTACATCTCTATTTCATTTTTATTTTTCTTATTTTGATACAGAATTTTGCTAAATTGTCCACGTGGGACTCAAACTTATGAATCCTGCTGCCTCATATGGGTTGGTCAAGTAAATATACAGTTTTAAGGAAAATATAGTGAATCTAAACTAATAGTGGGGAAATCAAAGAAGGCTCCCAGAAAGAGTGACTACATATAAAAACTGAAAGATTAATCCCCAGCCAGACATGAAGGTGCACGCTTGTAAACCTAGCGTTCAGGAGGCTGAGGGAGAAGGACTGCTACGAGTCTGAGGCCAGCTGGGCTACACAATGAGACCCTGTCTCAAAAACACAAAACAAAAAGCGTGATAGCCTATAATAGAAGAATATATCCAATGTCAAAATCAAAGACTGACAACACATTTGAGATGCTACTAGTAAGTATGACTGGATCATCAACAGTTGAGGCTGTAGAGAAGGTCTCATTAGCTATGCTAGAGTCCTGAATTTGATCCTAAGAGGAAAATAAGATATATTAGAAAGGTGAGCATGGCTGGGGATATAGCTCAGTGGCATCGTGCCTGCCTGGAAAGCACAAGGTCCTGCGATTGATCCCGGTACCAGGAAAAAAACAGAGAGAGGATTGTGGCTACAGAGATGGGAAGGACACTATGAGAGGGCTTAGAGCCAGGCAGCTCTGGGTAAATCAGCCATTTACTCTGGTGCAAGCTTGGGCAGGTTATTTCACTTCTGATGCTTAAGATTGCTCTGCTGTTGAAAAGGGAAACAACACAGCAATCTCCTAGGGTTGTTATGATGACCAGAAATAAGGGTTGAGGGTTTAGCTCAGAGATAGAGAGCTTGGCTCGTGTGTGCAGGCTCTGGGTTCGATCCTCAGTACTTATTTTTAAAAGTGGATTTCTTTGGCGGGGGATTTAGCTCAGTGGTTCTGGTGCCTGCCTTACAAGAGTCTGAGTTCGGGTTCACTCCCTGGTAATCATATACAACAATGCTGAGCACAGTGGTTCATGCCTGTAATCCCAGGACTTGGGAGGCAGAAGCAGAAGGATTGCTGAGTTCAATGCTGAGCTCAGGGCCAGCCTGAACTACAAAAGCGAGACCCTGTCTCAAAGAAAAAAAGTGGAATTCTTCTGTACTGGGAATTACATCTCAGCTCTTTTTATTTTTCTTCCTCATTTTGAGACAGAACCTCATTAACTTGCCTTGGTTGAGCTTGCACTTGGCACCCTCCTGCCTCAGTCTTCCATCGTGCTGTGTTACTGGCACACACCACTATACCTGGTTTTAAATTTATTTTTCTGCAGTACTGGGGATTGAAACCAGAGCCTCCCGCATGCTAGGAGAGCAAAGTACCACTGAGCTACATCCCAGCCCCTTACAAGCAGACTTTTAACAAAGTGTCTGCCAGGTAGTAGCAGGCAGAGAAGCTGCAGGGTAACTGGAGGGTGATGTGAGGCGGTGGAGTAGATCAGATGTGGTATGACGTGACTGGTGAGCAGGCCCGCAGGCATTTTCAAGGTCCTTAGCCAAGTTCTCCCATGGCCCTGGACAGCCGCTGGGTCTGGATACAGAGTTCGGGATAGTGCAAGACCTGAGGACCTGGCCCCCAGCCTCTGAGGAAGACCCCTGCACTTTGCCTAGCCCCTAAGAACCATTTAACTTCCCCCTTTGTCACCGTTCCTGACTCTTACACTCTTTTTTTCTTCTTCCCTAGAAGGCCCCATCTGGCCCTGACGATGGTCTGGCCCCTCAAACAAGTCATATTTGCAGGTTGCCTGGCTCCCTCTCCCTACCCTTGTTTTTGCTACTGCCTGGGTTAATGAGAGTCCCTGAGATTCTGCCACCTCCGTTTCCCCCGCCCCACCTACCTCAGTCGCGCGCCCCTGTGGATCTCAAACACCTCTTGACTTAAGAGGTTTGAGACGGGGACGCAGCACTAAACCAAAGGCGTGCGCGGGGGTGGGGGCAGCCTCAGCGACAGTGCCTGCGAAGAGAGGTGCCCTCAGATGGGCGAGTCATGAGCTCCCCACAAGCTGGGCTCCAGGCCGCCAGGGACCCCACGTCCCACGAGCGCCTCGGTCCCCGCGCCTGCCACAGGCCGAGGGGCGGGCCAGCCGGGGCGGGGCGGGGCGGGGCCGGCCGGGCCAGGCGCCCGGGCAGGAGGCAGCTGCATATCTGCGGTCCCGACCACAATTGCTGGGAGTCGCGTCCCGGAGACTGGCGGCGCTGACTCTGCCCGCTGCGGCCGCCGCGCCGATTAGAGCCCGAGAGGGAGCGCCAGGCTGGGTGGGGGCGGCGGCAGGGGAGCATGTGCCCCTTTCCCTTCGCCCGGCCAGCGCCCCCAGTTGCCCGGCCTGGGCGTCCCCACCGGTGTGGGCCCGACGGAGTCCAGATTCCCTGGCCCCTAGTTGCCAGTGTCTGTTCTGCTAAGGTTTTTGCCTTTGGACCCTGCGGAGCCCGAGGTCCCGAGGTGCTGACCTCCCGTTGACCCCGGGCTGCCGGCCTCTCCGGTTCAGTTTCCTCCTGATCACCCCTGACTCCAAATAGGAGCCTGGACCTCTGGGGTGCCCATCCTCTCTGCCCACGTCCCCCGGGACTGCTCTCTAGGGCAGAAGCAGCTGCAAACCAAGGGGTCAGACTGGAGAGGACCAACATTCCCGGCCCAGAGCACCCCCTGCTGGCTGGCCCTGAGCCCTGCCCCTCCCCCTCCAGCTGTGACCTCCAGCTGTGGTGGTTGAGAAGAGCTGGCGCTTTGATCTAGGAGCGTGGCCACCCCCTCCAGGCGCCCCATTAACCTCCATTATACCAATTAGGCAGCCCTCCCGGTCCTGGATCCAAGCTTCAAAGCCCCCTCAGTGGGGAGAAGAGGGGGCTGACTCCTATGCCCCCCAGATAATACCACTTTAAGACAAGACCCAGGTGTCCTGGTCCCATGTACAAGATAGTAGGTCCAGAAAAGGGATCTTCAGGGGTCACAACATCCTGATGATTAAACTTCACCAACAAGAGAGCAAGATAAGAAAAGAGGACCCTCTTTTTCTGGCTCTTAGTTCTCACACACTAAATTTAGGTAGCAGCACCCAGGTTCCTGGCTGACCCCGGCTTCCCATTAACATATCCCGCTTTATCCCGTGGAGAGGGTAGCCAAGAGCCACCCTACCTCCTCCCTTAATCCTATCTCAATACTCCCTTTCCCCCTCCCTCCTGGAACAATTTCCGCTGGGGGAGCCTGTGCAGGGCTCAGCACAGTGGCCGCTTCCTGGAACATTTTCCTGTATCCGAAACCGCGACTCCCTCCCTAGGGACAGGCTGATCAAGGCCAGATGGGAACAGGGATGGGGAGGAAGAGAAGGAGCCAGGCTGTCAGCATCAGCCCCTCCCAATACATGTGCACACCACTGGCACACCCTGACACAAAGGCTGACGGGCACACCTCACAATGCCACCATCACACGCACTCATGGGCCCAGTCTTAGAGATGGACAGTCACTACTACAGCCATAGATATGATCCCACTCTCTCCACCCACCCTCTCACCCGGCTAAAGCCTCCCCAGGCCCTGGGCCTTCCTGGCCAAGTAAGGAGAGCTTAGGAGTCTAAGAATACCTGCATACACTGGAACACCTAGGAGGCTTAGGTCCCAGGGAACTGAGGCATCTAACGTGCCCCACTACACCCTTCCTCTTCTGGATCAGGGAAGCAGGATAAGAAAGTCCAGGTTACTTCTGGTCTTCTCAGAGCACTTTCTGGATACTTCCAGATTCTTGGAAAACTATATGGTATTCACTAGGTTCACTCATCATGGCCGAGGGACATACAGAACAAAAAGTGCAGCCGCAGGGAATTCTGGGAGCTTGGAAGAGGTAGAGACAGATGAGGCTAACTCCTGGGGACAAGGAGGGAGCCAGACAGCCAGGGACTTGTGGGCTCACTTCTTTCCCTGCTGTTTCCCCTCACCTGTCCTGCGGACGCCCTGGTGATGGGGAAGGGGCTGAGAGTGGGGTCCCCAGTTCAGCCCATTTTCACCCTTGTCCTCTCCTGCTCAGCACCTTTCCAGGAAAGGTGACTCATTTTTGCACCCCACGTTTGTTTTTCCTGCAGGATTTGTGCATGGGTACAGCACAGTACAGAACTATGGAAAAGCTGAGGATGGAGAAACGTAGTCTTCTGTTTTCTAGAACATCTCACTGCTTTAAAGGAAACGTTTGAATTTGGAAAGTTCCAAAGTCCCCCAAATCCAGGCCTCAAGGTCACGTAAAAGAGATGGAGGAATCTATAATCGTAAGAACAGAGCACAGTAAGCTGCATAACGTCGTGTTCTCGCCTTAGTCTCAAGGTGTCTCCAGCGCACCTGAGGTCAGGTCTGATATCCTTACTCACCTGTTTAATGCTTTATCTCTCCAGCTACCCAGAAGTCCTTTCACTGTTATAACTGACATTTCCATCTTCTGTATAGGTGAGGTATGATGGTGTATGCCTGCAATCGCTGCACTCAGGAGGCTGAGGCAGGAGGATTGCCTTCAGTTCAAGGCCAGCCTGGGCTACATAGGGAGATCCTGTCTTTGAAAAAAAAAAAAATTCAATCTTCCTTTTAGCCAGTAACTTTTTGTTCCAGCTCCAGTAGAAAAGCTTATTATCCAATGGAGTAGTTGATGGGATTTATTGAGTAGCTCCATGGGTGAAATACTATAGAGTAAATGGCACATACAGTCTGGGTAGAGAAGAAAGACACATGAAAATACCACAGACCATGTTTAAGATCATAGATGACCCTTCATTTCTCTGTGCCTCTATTTTTTTATTTGTTTTGTTTTTGTTTTTTTTGAGACAGGGTCTCCTTTTTTTATGCAATTCAAGCTGACCTTGCACTACTATATAGCCCAAGCTGGTTTCAAACTCATTGCAATTCTCTTGCCTCAGCCTCCCAAAAGCTGGGATCACAGGTGTGTGCCCCATGCCCACCCTCAATGCCTCCATTTTTTAAAATCTTAAAATGAATGAATTCAGTGACACTTGAGAACTGCTGCCTTTAGTTATGCCTAAGATACTTTTTCTGATTCAACTCAGGGTTGCTAGGACAGATATTTATTTCTTTTCTGGCACTGGGGATTGAATCCAGGACTTTTGCACTAAGCTACATTCCCAGCCTTTAAAAGTTTTTAAATTTATTATTATTATTATTATTATTATTATTATTATTATTATTTATTTATTTTAGATAGAGTCTTGCTTTGTAGTTCAGGCTGGCTTTGAGCTCACTATGTGGTTCATGCTAGCCTTGAACTCAAAGCTATCCTCCTGCCTCTGCCTCCCAAGGGCTGGGTTTACATGCGTGAGTTCCATGCCCGGCATTGTTGTATGTGGTTACCAGGGACTGAACTTAGGACCTTGAACTTGCAAGGCAGATGCTCAGATTTACTGAGCTAAATCCCTAGGCCTTTAACTTATTTTTTATTTTGAGACAAGTTTTTTGTTTTGTTGTTGTTTCTTTGATTAGTTTTTTGAGACAGGGTTTCTCTAAAGGTTGGTCTTGAATTATGAAGCCCAGGGTGGCCTTGAACTAATGGAGAGAATACTGCCTCAGCCTCTTGAGTGCTGGGATTGTGGGTGTGCTTCCCCAAGCCTGGCTTTTTGAGACAAATTCTTGCTAAGTCACTGAATTGTCTGGGGTTGGGCTCAAACATCAATCTTCCTGTCTCAGCCTCCCACAGTGCTAGGATTTGTAGGTGTGTGTCACCATAGGCTTATGTCTGTTCTTAATAAACTCACTTGAAAAAACAGTATTCAACAAATGGTAGGAGTACCACGTTGGAACTCTGTCTTGGAGCTGAAATAAGTTTTCCTGGGGGAGGATGTTCTGATTTGCAAAGGAAAAAAAAAAACTAAAAATCACAAAAAAGTAGGCGGATAGGTATTAGACACTTGACAAGGTTGTGATAAGATAGAAACAGGTTCCTCAGCTAAAAAGCCAGCCTGCCCCTCACTTCAGGTAAAATCAAAATAAAACACATTGCGAATTATCTCCTATTATTTCTCGGGCAGTGTGGGATCCAGGGCCAGACAGATGTAAAACACACCATCTGGGGTGGGGGTGGGGGTGAGGGGTAGGGAGGGAAGTGCCTTATTTTACTTTTAATTTTCTTTCCGTTCCAAAGCCCTCACTCTAGAAGGTTGCATCGATGGTTTGGGGATTTAGCTCAGTGGTTTCCACACCTGTCTTGGAAGCTCAAGGACTCAGGTTCGATCAACACACACAATAATGGGTGTGCAATCAGTACCACATAACACAGTGCCGGGCGTGATGGCTCCCGCCTGTAATCCCAGAACTCGGGAGGCAGAGGCAGGAGGATTGCTGTGATGTGAGTTTGAGGCTGAGCTCAGGGCCAGCCTGAACTACAAAGTGAGACCCTGTCTCAAAAAAACTAAAAAAAAAGGTGCAGTGAAATCGAAATCTTCTCAGAGATCAGATCTTTTAAGAGTCTTAACTCCATGTCCTTGCTCAGGGTTCTGGAATAACAGAAACGTCCAGGTAAGCTAAGAATCAGAAGGGTCTCTGGAGGGGATAGGGAGACCCTCAGGTGGAAGGTGGCATGGCAGAGCGCTTCCACCTTCTTCCAGAGCACACTGCGTCCAGCCCCTCTGGAAAAGAATGAGCGATGCTACTCAGTTAACAGCAGGTGGCAGCAGTGAGCCGCTTGGGGATTCCACCTATGTCCTCTCAGGCCCTCCGGATTTCTCCACAGCGTTGGCGCCTTCCTTTCACTTTTTTCATTTCTTCCTTTCTTTATTATTTTGTGTGAGGTGCCGGGTATCAAACTCAGGACTTGCGCATGAAAGACAGGCGCAGTGCCACTGAGCTAAATCCCCGGCCCCGTTGGCAGCTTCCTACAGGGAGCAGTGGCAGAGTTGTTGGCCTTGAGACAAGGCTGGGATAGGAAAAAACTTGGGGCTATGTTACTGGCTCTAACCCTCCCCACAGTACTGGCTCAGAGAAGGTGAGGCACTTGTCAAAGATTCAGAGATGCCCTTGACTCCTAGGCCAGAACTTGGCAGTGCCCATCTATTCCAGTCCAATATGCTCGTCTACCAGCTTGCGTTTTAAAGATGTTCCTGTTGCATTGGATGCAGGCGTGCATGCCTGTAATCCCAGCACTCTGGAGGCTGAGGCAAGAGGATCACAGTGAAGTCTGTGTCAGCCTGGTGTACTTCATGGGTTCAGGGCCAGCTGGAACTACACAGAGAGATCCTGTCTTACAAACAAACAAACAGTATTTTTTGGTTTTATTTATTTCTATATTTTCATGATGCTCAAGATTAAACTCAATTAATGCTAGGTAACTGGTCTATCTTTGAGCTACAGCCCTAAAGCGCATTAAGTGCATTTATATAAATTCTACTTCACTAAGGCTACCCTCCTCCAGTATGAGGGAGGGATCCTAATTGAATCTAGGGTCTTGTGCATGCTAGACAAGTACTCTACCACTGAGCTACAACCCCAGCCCCCTAACATTTTTTTGTGAGGGCGTACTGGGATTGAACTTGGGCCCTTGTGTTTCCAAGGTAGGTTTGATACCACTTGAACTAAATCCCTAGCCCAGGGTTACTGTGTTTTTTTAGTTTTTTTTTTTTTTTTTTTTTTAGGTTTTTTGAGACAGGGTCTCGCTTTGTGGTTCAGGCTGGCCCTGAGCTCAGCCTCCAACTCACATCACAATCCTCCTGCCTCTGCCTCCCGAGTGCTGGGATTACAGGCGTGAGCCACCACGCCCGGCACTGTGGTATGTGGTACTGGTTGCTGCTGGGTGTGGGTGTGGGTC
>PVIR01024898.1:0-25464 GCA_004026965.1 Petromus typicus | reverse complement strand
TTTTTTTTTTTTTTTTTTTTTTTTTTTTTTTTTTTTTTTTTTTTTTTTTTTTTTTTTTTTTTTTTTTTTTTTTTTTTTTTTTTTTTTTTTTTTTTTTTTTTTTTTTTTTTTTTTTTTTTTTTTTTTTTTTTTTTTTTTTTTTTTTTTTTTTTTTTTTTTTTTTTTTTTTTGGTCTTTGCAAAGCTTTAAAAACATTTTAGAAGAGTAATCGTGAAAATTATACAAGAGTAGTCATGTGCCTCTCAGTGCTAGGTGTAGGACTTTTGTGTATGTGAACAAATCAATGATACTAAAACTTCCTACACCTTGGTCTCTGTCACACGCTGGATGCTGGACTAAATAATGTGTCCCCTGTGACACCACGCCATTCACTATGCTCACTGTGTAAGCGAAGACTGGGAGGGTTGCTTAATATGTCGTCTCATCCTCTTCACACAGATCATGAGGATCTGGCTGAGCTTCTCAGGTCTGCCTGAATCCAGTTAAACTTCCACTGAACCAGCCTCGCAGCCATGAGCATCCTCTTTGGCAGCGACCATCTAATCTGCACCTTGTGTTTATCCAAGAGTGAAAGTGTGTGTCTGTGACACTGAGCCACTGATCTTAAGTTTTCACTTCCTATATAAATTGTTAAATAAGTAATGCTTTTCCTGAATTAAATAATTTTAAAAAATATAAAAGCATACAGACTTAAAAAAAAAAACTCACCTCGTGTCTCTACTTTCAAAGAAATAACCTCTTTTTTAGCTTCTTATTCTCCAGCTAGTTCCTTTGTATATAAATAACAAAGCACCAGCACTTTGTATTAAAAGGTTAACACAACATACTGTTCTGTACCTTGCTATATTAATCTCTATACACATATAGATGTCATATAGGCATATATAGGCCTCTGTGGTAATTTGTTACACATTTTGCTGTTATCAGTCAACGCTTTTAGTGCTGTATATGTATTTTAACTCAGTTAAATCTCATGTCAAATCTAAGAGGTATTCCAATTTTGCTAACAGAATCATAGCTAGGGTGTTACCGCCGAGCATTCTGACTCTACAGACTGCCCTTTAAACCTTGTCTTCTATCAATTCTAACATGTCACACTTTTTGTAACCTTGCCTAATACTGTCCCTGGAAATCTATCCTAAATTAACAAATATGCCTTCCCTGGACCTGTGCTCATGAATTCCATAAAGCAGTGTTGTATTCCATTCCTTTTTAACATATTTGTAAGCTTTTTAACAGTGACAGCCAGTGTTTACAAATGTAACATCACAGTCCAAAAAATAATTAGTATAGTAATAGTCGGTCAAAGTCTCGAACTCTGTTGTAGCTTGTTCTATTACCTGAGCTCAGCGACCTTTCACAGTTTGCACCCAGTTAGCACCTGTCAGGTTTATTTTAATGTGTAGTATCTTCTCCAAATGATAATTTATTCTTCCGAGTGAAGTAATTGAGAACAGAACTGGTAACATTAGAGATTTTTCAAGGATTCCGATCAACGATGGTGAACTATTTAGAGCTCTCAGTGATACGAACAGGCTGCTGCTTCACACATGTCCTAGGTTTCCTACCGCTGTTTTAGGTCAACTCTTAAAAACATAACCTATATTTTTGTTCAAATACATGTAGTAAATATAGAATCATATTATAATCTTTCTCTAACAAAGCAGGGAGCCCTGGAAAACATGTATCTTCAGCTTTTTGATAGGTTCTTGGCGTCCTGTAGGCATTCATTAATTCCTTGTTGAATAAATGAAAGTGACCAATACCGTGTCATGACTAAGTTTCTAAAATTAATGAGGAATTCTTGCAACGGATATGCAAAATTTCATTCACAGAAAAAATTCCTCCCATTCTCTGATGCTTTTTGTATCAGTAAGGTAAATTCAAATAAAAGGAATAATTTTGGAAAAGCAGGATATTTTATCTACTTCTGTGTTCCTTCTTTATCTTATTAATAGAAGTAGAGAGAGCATTCATTGTAGGTGACAAAGAAAAGATTTGATGATCGTAAAAAGGAAACAAAGCTTATGTGTATAGGGATAGGGGAGTTGGGTGTAGGAGAATGGAGAAAATGAGAATTAAGTCTTGTCAGGTACTGATAGAAATTCTCAATATCGATTGTGATCACAATGTGTATATAAAATATGCCAATAAATCAATTAAATTATTATACCCACTAATTAGAAGGACATAAAAGGACTATAAGGACTCAACACTATGTTCTAACAGTAGGTAGAAGTATGGCTGTGATCACAGTAAGATTTACTGAAAGAAATGGAATAAAAGACCTAAAAGCAGATATATCATAAGGCTGATAAGAAGGTAGTGGTGGATCATGCTAGGGTTGGTTTTTGGTACCAGGGATCGAACTCAGGATGTTACGCTTACCAGGCAGGCACGGTGCCACAGAGCTACATCCTCAGCCTCTCGTGCTGTAAGGGTTGATGGGCTGTAACTATGGAAATACCGAGATTACTCTTGTAAATTTCTATATCATCCCAAATTTGAATGAAGAATAGTTTTTAAATTGTCTGTGATAGACATCAAGCGTATGTTAAAGTCATGATTATAGTTTGCAAATGTTATCATGTTTGGCATAATAAATACTTGATTATAAATTTTTAAAATCCTCTCAAGAATTGGAAAGTTCCCTGGGAAACCTACAACCAAGAAATGCTAGATGTAAAGCAACTTCTCAATCATAATTCTACATATTAATGAACAACTGACTGTTCTGTAAATGATACAACTTTGTGTATATTTTCAATAGGGTTTCAAAGAACCCAGGAAATACATCGCTGCTCAAGGTAATTTATTTGAGAGTTCAATATTATTTTTGAAAAATTACTTATAATACTTTTAAGAAATAGTTCTTAACTTATAATTTTTCCTTCTTAGGCCCCAGGGATGAAACAGTTGATGATTTCTGGAGGATGATCTGGGAACAGAAAGCCACGGTTATTGTCATGGTCACCAAGTGTGAGGAAGGAAACAGGGTAAGAACAGAGGAGGCTCCTGGGACGGGGCAGGGTCAGGTCAAGGGAGAGCTGGCCTGGGTTTCCGAAAGCCGCCTGCGTGTGCTTCACAGCTAAAATATTTCTCTATTTCAGACAGTGCCAACACTTAAGTTACATTTTGTACACATGGAAAAAATGTGTCCAAATGTATACTCCACGCAGATCTTTTAAATATCTGAGAGTTGCTCAGCTTTTTTTTTTTTCAGTAATGTCAGAAAATTCACTTCTTTTTTACTTTTATTAATATACCTTTGCATATACATAATGGTCATATTCACTGTAGAGATCCAGCACATGTGGGTTAATTAAAGCACATTTTAATTCCCCTTTTCCTGCCCTCTAACCCCCCTTTTATTTTTACAGCATCAGATTCACTTATTTATAAGTTAATTGTCATATACACAGATCGAACACCTGACTAATAGACCAAGGAACATACAAACCATGTACAACAGTTACACTAAATCAAGGTAAACTTTTAGACACTGAGCTGTATTAGACCTTTTTCCTCTCTATTAACTTTTATTTCATATTTACATATGCTGAGTTTTTCACATAGTGAAAACCCTATGATATATAAACCTGTGTGTCTGAGTTACTTCACATAACATTGTGGGTTCGGGAGACATCCTTCCCTACGATTGACTCATGTTTATCCTACTTTATGGTAGAGTAGTACTCCAGTGGGTATAAATGCCATGTTCGCTCCATCTGTCCATCTAGTGATGGACATACAGGCTGCCTTCAAGATTTAGCTATTACGAATTACATTGCTACCGACTGAAGAATACACACATCACTGGCATACAGTATCTTTAAATCTTTTGGGAAGATACACAAAAGGAGAATAGCTGGGTCAAATGGAGTTTCAGTTTTTAGTTTTTAGTTCATATTTCTTGGCCTTTATTTCTTTACTGTTTTATTCCAGTATTATTTTAGTTCAGTATTTTGGAGTGTGCTAACCTCACAAGTACTTGTGAATATTTCACGGACAGGTGGTAACTCATATAAGGCCACGTTAGCAAAAGGAAAAGCCTCTCAGTCTCCCAGGCGGAAGTGACCATGACCTTCACCCCGTGCTGGCACCAGCCCATGTTTTATCTTCTGTGTCGCTGTGCCTGGGAGGACTGTCCCTCTGGCAGAAGTGAAGGGAACCCATCATGACACAGAATGGGAAACAGTGCATTTCAGACATCCGACGTTAGGTGTAACTGTGCGCTTAATGAAGACCATGGTGGATGTTTGGAGAATTTCAGAGGAATAAAAGTTGAAGTTTGTTTTTCAGAGTGTGTAATAAAAATCATTTAAACTAAAAAGAACTAGAATCATTAGTGACTTTTTTTTTTAACAACTTAGAACAAATGTGCGGAATACTGGCCCTCAATGGAAGAAGGCACTCGGACTTATGGAGATGTGATTGTGAAAATCAACGAGCACAAGACGTGCCCAGATTATATCATCCAGAAGATGAGCGTCACAAATGTGAGCCTCTTATTACATCACCTTGGCATTTGTGTTTTTCATAAAGACGCAGCTTTGGAGTATAAAGTGTGACGAGTTGATATACATATGGAATAGTAATCGTCAGTGATCTTTGGGAGGAAGAGCTGTACCGGAAGCATGACGTCATCTGTCAGGGTCCAGTTTGCCTCACTGTTGAGGCGTTTACCCCTTTGCATCAGAAATACCCATGATGCTCAGTTTGAAAGCGCTAAAAGAGAGGGATCTGTTAAATGACTTAAATAAATGGTTAAATTATTAAATAAATAAAGGGTTCATCAAGTCAGCTATTTCCTATTGGAAAATTACAAACTGTATTTTTTTTCTCATTTTAAGCAATTTCTTTTTAAATTTACTGATTCTACCACATGAAGGCCTACAGAATACAGTGTTAACCACATAATTAACCTACCTTCCTGTATGTAAAAAATAGCCTAGTTTTGCAGGTTCACCAGGCAGAGTTTTTTTTTTAGCTCAGCCTTGAACTCCTGCCTCTGCCCCTCAAGTGTTGGGATTAGGGGCGTAAGCCACCACACCCTGCACTATGGTATGTGGTTCTGATTGCTGGTGCTGTGAGTCTCCACATCCAGTATTGTTGTATATGGGTTACCAGGGATCGAACCCAGGACCCTGCACTTGTAAGGCAGGTACCGGAACCACTGAGCTATAAATCCCCAGCCCCACCAAGCAGAATAATTTAAACAGCAGTCATAGTGGCCTTTAGGGGATACTTTTTTCATAACTACACCCCAACTCTCACCAACCATTCCTATCACGTTTAGATAGGAGACTGCTGCTATCTCCTTTATTGAAGGGGGCCTCTTTTTTTGTCTTTTTGTTCTTTTGTTTTGCAGCATGAAAGTTGCTAGGAGCTTCTGCTACCTTTACCTGATGTTACTCTACTGGTACATTAGTGCCTGCCGGCTAGTACACAAAGGTCCTGCATGATTTCCAGCTTGTTCTTTTTTTTTTTTAGGTTTTTTGAGACAGGGTCTCGTTTTTGTGGTTCAGGCTGGCCCTGAGCTCAGCCTCAGACTCACATCACAGCAATCCTCCTGCCTCTGCATCCCAAGTGCTGGGATTACAGGCGTGAGCCACCACGCCCGGCACTGTGGTATGTGGTACTGGTTGCTGCTGGGCGTGAGTCTCCACACCCAGTATTGTTATGTGGTTACCAGGGGATCGAACCTGGGTCCTTGTGCTTTGAAGACAGGTGCCGGAACCACTGAGCTAACTCCCCGGCCCTCCAGCTTGTTCTTTGCCGGCAGGGACATTATGGTCATGGCTGCATGCATAAGAAAAGACTCTTCAGAGCGGTTTACACATGGCTGAGGAATCTTTGTATTGGTTCTCCGTTCCACTTGTTTATCTCATGTAAATGACTATGAAAGACTGTTTTCAAATTCAATATTGTCTCTCGTCCAGAAAAAAGAAAAAGGAATCGGAAGAGAGGTGACTCACATTCAGTTTACCAGCTGGCCGGACCACGGGGTTCCCGAAGACCCCCACCTGCTGCTCAAGCTGAGAAGGAGAGTAAACACCTTCAGCAACTTCTTCAGCGGCCCCATCCTCGTGCACTGCAGGTAAAGAGGAGGCCGCTGTGTCGCTCGGACCAAAACAGACACAGAAAGTTCAGTGTCTCTTGGTTTCAATTACTGAAGAAATCCACTATGTAAGACAATTAGAGAATATAATACAGGAGAAATAGCAGGAACTTGGGAAAGGAACTTCCTGTAGTTGAGGAAGGAGAAGAAAAGAGGGAGAGGAGGATGGGACAGGGGAAGATGGGGGAGGGGAGGAGGTAGGAAATGATCAAGATAGAATACCTATTTATAAGTGTATCACATATATACACCAGTTCTTCAAAACAAATGTGATTATTATGTATTGCCAATATATTCCATTAAAATTAATAAAAAATATGACTGACGGTAGGCGCACATTTATGGGTCGATTCAAATGCTTACACCTCGCTGGGTCTGACCGGAATTCCAGCAGTCTAGGAGACTGAGGCAGGAAGGGGGCTCACAAGCTCGAGCACAGCCTAGGCCATTTAGCAGCGCAGTGAGACTCTGTGTCAAACACACACAGTGACCAGGGAGGTAGTTCAGCCTCAAGCCTTTGACTTCTTCCCCAGTACAGGACAGAAGAGAGGGGAGGAGAGAGGGAGAGGGGAAGGAAGAAGACAGCCGGCTGTTAGAGGCCTTCTCCCTCTTGGCAATTCCGTTTGGGGAAGTAATTCACCAGTACAAAGATATTCCTTTTAAAACAGTTTTTAGGGTCGGGGAATTAGCTCAGTGGTTCCAGTGCCTGTCGTGCAAGCGCAAGGGCCCGCTCAATCCCCGAGTAACCACATACAATACTGGGAATGAGGACTCACGCCCAACAGCAATCAGTACCACACACCACAGCGCCGGGCGTGTTGGCTCATGCCTGTCATCCCAGCGCTCGGGAGGCAGAGGCAGGAGGATTGCTGTGATGTGAGTTGGAGGCTGAGCTCAGGGCCAGCCTGACCTACAAAGTGAGACCCTGTCTCAAAATAAATAAATAAATAAATAAATAAACAAAAAAAACCCCGGTTTTTATTCTAAGTTGACACTTGATAATAGTTTGAATTCATGGGGGACAGAGTAACGTTAGGAGGAGCAGCATTCACTCCGCTTCATCCGGAGCATTTCCCCCTCACTTTCTACCGTGCTGAGCCCTCCACTCGTCTGTTGCTCTCACCAGCGCTGGCGTCGGGCGCACGGGCACCTACATTGGGATCGATGCCATGCTCGAAGGCCTGGAAGCCGAGGGCAAGGTGGATGTCTATGGTTACGTGGTCAAGCTGCGGCGGCAGAGATGCCTCATGGTGCAAGTGGAGGTACCTTCTAACTTTCAAAAATTATGCTCACTTTTGTTTGGAGACTTAAATCTTCTTGTACAGTCGGAATGATTTAAAAGTAATCTAAATTCTTCATCACTTCAAACAATGCATGAAAGTAGTTTTATTTCAATTTCTGGAAAGCAGAAATGTGATAATACTAGTCCTAGGGAGCATTGTACATTAGTGCCTGAAAGTATAGTGGATGAAAGATGATCATAAATATATATATTTTGTTTTGTTTTAATTGATTTTATTGGTACATTTTTATATATACATCACGGTCACACTCAACATTGAGAATTTGTGCCAATATATGACATGACTTAATTCTCATTTTGCCCATTCCCCTCCCTGCCCACCCTACAACTCCTCATTCCCTGAATACATAAGGTTAGTTTTTAAAATGGGATAGCATTTACAAACATAAGACCGGCAAAAATAATAACACTGAAAGAAGACCTGGCAACATTTCATAGGATTAAACTTGAGGATACACAATAAGATGGTGGTCAGGTGACGAGTCTTCAGAACTAAATTTCTGAGACTCAAATCTTGTGTTTCCAATCTCGGCTCTGTGTATTTCTGGGCAGGTTTGTTGTCTATCTGTACCTCAGTCGAGTCATCCTCGAGATAGAGATAAACTAGGACTTCCCAGGCTTATAACAAAAGAGGAAATGCAAGGGAAGCACTTGACAGGTTGTCTTAGGCAGTGAATCTGGTTGTGGCAAATGACAGTCTTTATTGGAAGTATCTGTAATTGACCCGGCAAGAGGACACATATGTATTTCCTCAAGTGAAGCCCTTGCAAATATGCATAATGAGAAACAGGTGCAGGAATGTTCTTTGAATTCAGCATTGTTAGCACAGCAGAGAATTGGAAACGCTTAGATATGGGTCCGCAGGGGAGGGAGGAGCAGAGTGCAGATATGTGGACTATGTGAAGCCCTTGCTGCTGCAAAAGGGAGAGATCTCAGTCTCTGTCTATTTATATACCTTCACACTCAGCCGCGAACAGTACATGCAGAAATAAGCAAAGGAAGAGTTCAGAATATGATGTGTTAATCTTTACAAAAATGCAAAACAATGTAGCATGCTTATATCTTTGTAGATAAATAGATGCTGCTATAGCAATATAAAAAAAGATTTTAAAGTAGAAATAGATGAGCCTTTGTGAGAAAAATGTAAAATAGATGGATACAACCAAATTAGGGAACTAGAAGAAAAGGAAGGAAGCTCATCTGCAATAGGTCATTTCCTTAAAAATACTGGATTCCGATAGGATACAATAAAAAGTTACAAGTTGGCAAAGTTGGATTTGGCATATAAAATCTTCCTAAATACTCTTCTCTATTTTAAAAAGTTCTAGGAAACTTTCAATATATGTGCTATGGAATATCAACTTTTTTTTCTGATATACTGTGGATTTTATTATAGTTTTTTTTTATATTATGAATTTTGCTTACAAATTCAGTAGTAGATACTGAGGAAAGTAACAACGTAGATAAAAGCTATTTATCCATTAAATATATGTATATACGTATATATATATATATATGTATATACATATATATATATATATGATATTCTATTTGGGAAGCTAGTTTTTTCCTAGACAGAAATGGAAATGAGATTTGTGTATGTTCTGGAAAACTGTGACAACATCCAGAATATTTACATGTTACAGATATCAATCTTTTTGGCCAAATATTATCCCAGAATGGGGGAATGCACATTTTATTTAAATACGACATATGGAACTCTATGTGATCAGTGAATTATCTGTATTTTTCTTGATGTTGTAGGCACAGTATATCCTGATCCATCAGGCATTAGTGGAGTACAACCAGTTTGGAGAAACAGAAGTGAATCTGGCTGATTTGCATGCACATTCTTTTCTACATAACATGAAGAAAAGAGACCCGCCCAGTGAGCCCTCCCCGCTAGAGGCTGAGTTCCAGGTAACAATAACTGCACTAACTTTTCCTGAGTGTTGTTTTCCACAAAATCACGAAGCATGTGATGTATTCTTGCATCTGGTCCCTGACGTCACCAAAGGGAGCTCAGATGGGGAATCCGAGACAGAGAGTTCAAGAGAAGCGCCTGACCCTGTGCAGCTATTATGCAGGAGATTTGCTTACACCCACAAGTCTGATTCCACTGCCAACACTTTCAACCCTTCCTCATTAAGCTGGTATAAAATAAACTATCAAAATAATAGCCTCTTGCCATGAAATTGGGCTGCCATCGGCAATGTCGCATCTCACCTTTAAAACTGCATCTGGTTCTGGTTTGTAAAGGAAATAATTAGAGGGGTTTATGGCTGCTTAGGAAGTCGAACTGGCTGGAGCTGGCAGACAGAACGTAAAGGATAATAATGTGAGTCTTGACCTATTTACTAGGCAATTATTCTGACAGTTAACTGAAGATGCAGCGGAACGTGATTTCAGAGAGTTGGCATGGCTTTCCTCCAAGCATGTGGTTGTCAAGTTTTACAATTTTTCTCTCCCACCTGTGATTTCCAGCTTACTGCGTCTTCCCATGGACTACCATGTGGGTCGCTTCATAGCATTTCCCACAGCTGAGAATGTGCTTTTAATTAGATGCAGAACCATTTGATGTGCAAATCGGAATGGGCTGAAGGGGGGATGGAAGTGGCTGGACAGTAATCACCAAGCAACCCGGTCTCCCAAGAGCCTCGCCTTCAGAGTTAGGACAACTGGCAACCACAGGGCAGTCAGGAGCAAAAGAGTGTTCCACGGTCATCTTCTGCTTTTGTCTTTGGATCTTTTAGCTGATAACTTTACTGTAATCAGGGCACAGACCGTACAAAGCCCCATTTGCACATATACTGTTTGGCAATGTTTATATATTTAAAATAAACACTCACAGGGATACTCACTAAGGAAGCAATTCACTGACAATTTTTTCTTCCCATTCAACTGCACAATGAAAAATAATATTCAAAACAAGTGTCATACTTTGTATGAGAAATCCACAGTCCCACTGAAAGCAAATCCTGAGGTCTCCCTACCACATTCAGCCTCTTCCAAGTCCCTAGGAGTTTCACATATCACCACTCTGAGGGTCAAGAGTTTGCATGTGGACTCTCTGGGGAACACTCATCCAAAACATCGTAAATGACAGGAGTGCAAGGACAGTGTGGCCCCTTCTAAGAATGGAGGAATTTGGTTGGCCCAAGTGTTGAAAGACCTCGTATGGCCTCAGGCTGAAGGGCAGTCCAGGGTATATCCCTAAAGACGTTTTAGCCTCTAGTAAGGAGGTTTGTTGTATTCTAATGATGACCAGAAGCTGCTTAAGAGCTTTAGATAGACATCTTCTGTTTTGAGTTTTAGGAGGTTGAGAGTTACTGAGATTTAATACCGTGTCCGGTTATGAAATTGTTGGCGTTTTCCAAATGAGAAATGAAGATGGACCTGATTAAGTAAGAAGAGAGTAACTAAAAGGATCTGACATCTTCACCAGCAGGAATGATAGATTTCACTGGGTGATTAATGCCTGTTAGCATGAGGACCAGCGACCTGGAACTGTTAGCATTTGAAGTTCAAGTTTTCCATGAATGCTGTTCTGCGCCCCTCCCTCGTGAGAACTGAAAATTATTTACCATTGACTTTTCCATATGGATAACGATTAGTATAGTGCTTTCGCTGTACTACATTATACTAATTGGTACAGTGCTTTTGGCATATATAAGAATAAGCTGTATTACTGTGCTATCAAGCAGCTATCAAGAGCATATCTTGTTAGATAAATGTATGTTTTTAGTTTCAACTCATCATGTTAAATAAACTTAATGCCTGAAAAGATTGAGAGGGAAAAAAATCTATATTTAAACTTAAAACCGTGACTATGAGTGAATAAAATTTCAAAAAAAATTAATGAAATATTTTTCTATAAGGAACACCTTATACCACAATAATAAATTAAGCTACTTCATATTTAGATTTTTAAAGAGTTTTCACTCTATTTTTCCCCAGAGACTTCCTTCATATAGAAGCTGGAGAACACAGCATATTGGACATCAAGAGGAAAATAAAAAGAAAAATAGAAATTCTAATGTTATCCCATGTATGTAGCTATTTTTAAATTTTTTCATATGAGGGAAAGTTAAGAAGTTCTTCTTTACCTTTGTTTAATGTGAGACACAAATTATCTTAAAGCAAATTTTGAAAAATTGGTTGACCATAGAAAAATGACTAAGTTACTTAAGTTGTAGTTATAACAGATTATTTGTGCCTTAAGCATTTTCAGTGGACTTTGATTGATAAACTGTATTCAGTATTTTCTTTCTCCCAGTTATTTCAGAAATGATTTATAAGGAAGACAAAAACTTAGAAAAAGACCAAGTGTACTTTTCTTCTTTTCTTTCATGTATAGTGTTTAAAGATAATTGCCAAATAGCCAGTATTAGAGCCATTGCTATCTTAATGCTTTCTTTTTCTCCCTTATATTGGGAGGCTGAAAATACATGGAAAATACTGTATGAACTGTAAATCATCAAATCTGATAGATCACAATATACAAAATTTTCATGACTTAAATTCTATCTTTAATAGTATTCATAGAATCATATCAAGTACTATAGTAATTTTTTTCAGCTGAACATACTAAAATTAACATGAATAAAATATAAACCAAGCTAATAAATTAGACAACCAAATAATTCAAATCAGTGCATGGCTGACCTAGTTAATTTAATTTCTACAGAAGTCCATATAAATATAATTAAAATACAGAATTGATAGTAATGCAGTTAAACAGATCATTTGACCATTATTATAAATTTAAGATATTATTTTATATATTATCAAAGTATTATCAAAGTATGATATATTATTGCATTAAATTTAATATGTTGAAAATGAGGAATTTTAGACTGAATAATTTTTTGGACTAAATAATCTGAGATTCCTACTTAATTGTTAATTTAATGTTAATATAATATAAAGGAGAAATAAAAATGTAAACTATGAAATTTTTAACTTAGGCAGAATGATGGTATTCCACAAAAATCTAAGGTATATGCATCAAAGATAGTAATTATTTGGAATATTGTGATAGACATTTTTAAAATATTTGATTTTATCCTGTAAATCTTTTGGGACTTATTTAAATGCCTTAAAATATTTGTTCACGAAAGATATCATTGCACTTAGATTAATCCATTTAATTCTGAAATACTTTTTAATTCATATCAATCATGTAGAATTTTGATTACCTTCGTTTTTAACTTTTTGGGAGGGTGCTAAGAATTGAACCACATGTATATGCTAAGCATGTGTTACATTCCCAGCCCTTATTTTTAAAGACAGACTGACTCCTACTTTATTTTACATAGATGATTTTAACAGAGTGGCACTTAAACATGAACTAGAAGTGAGCAAAGAGAGCGAGCACGATTCAGATGAATCTTCTGATGATGACAGTGATTCAGAGGAAACAAGCAAATACATCAATGCATCTTTTGTAATGGTAGGTATTTGTTTCCCAACCCAGGATACAGCTCTTTTATAATCAAGTGTATGTTATTAGGGCCATTTATTGAACACTTTTGTAAAAGACTGGTGAGTTTAGTCATAATTGATATATTGGTTAGTGTTTAATACTATATTTAAACTTGTCGATTTTAAACTGTTAACATCTAATACATTGATTCAGAATAAGACAGTGTTGTTGGTTATAATGTTAATCACTCCTCCGTTTCTGGGACAAAATATCTGACATAGACAACATAAGGAGGAGGGGGGTTTATTTAGGCTTATAGTTTCGCAGAGTTCAGTTCCTGGTTGGCTGATTCCAAGGCAGAAAGAGCATGGCGGTAAGGTGTGGCAGAGGAAAGCTGCTCAACCCCATGGCAGCTAGAGGGCAGAGAGAGGAAGAAGAGCCGGAATGACAGACGTGTGCCTGTCCAAGGGACGCGCATCCTGTGCCAGGGCCCTGTGTTCTATGAGAACATTCAGCTGGGAATTCATCAGGGACCAGTGCACTGGAGAGAGTGGCCCAGGTTCTGTCACTTTCCACACACACAGCTGTGAACACGTGAAAGTTTTGAGGCATTTTAGATCTAAATCATAATAGTTATTTTTTATGATAAACAGGACTATAACCTTATTCATTTTAGGAAGAAAATTGCCCAAAGAGGATTATGTTAAAATGTTTGTTTTAACTCAGACACCAAACTTGTAAAAACCAAATCCAAATATTTATATTGTGTAGTTTAAAAGCATTCCACGTGGTTCAACTGGGATTTTAGGTAAATGGTTGTCACCTACCTTTTTAAAACGTAAGCCAAAAATTCAGATAATTTCACAATCATACTGGATGTAATCTTGATTCTATGTTATTAATTATTAATCTTGTTTCTGTATTATTCAGAATTATTATCTGAATAAATATATTTAGGTATTTCTTTTTTCTTGGACATAAGAATCTTAATATTTTCCAGTGGCAGCATGATGTCAGATGAAGTGATTATTTTTCTCAGTGGTTATTTTATGAATGTGTTATTCTCTGAGTAGTAGTAACAAAGTTTCACTTTATTTCTTTGAAAGAGTTACTGGAAACCAGAAATGATGATTGCTGCTCAAGGACCACTGAAGGAGACTATTGGTGACTTCTGGCAGATGATATTCCAAAGAAAAGTCAAGGTTATCGTTATGCTGACACAGCTGAAGCATGGAGACCAGGTTTGCACTTTTGAGAATCTTTTAGCAAAGTCTTTCAGTTATAAAATGTCCTTCTCCATTCTTGGGTTACTTGCTTGATGGTCTGACCACATCATTTTGATCACTCTGTCACACGAGTCTCTTGGTTTAGTCTTGCTGCTTTCCAGCTACTTGTTGACCTCCCCTGTCTTATGTCTGGATTCTGACAATTTCTCAAGATCACCTCCTCTCCAGTCTCACACACTGCTCTTAGATTATCCAAGACACAGCAGTTCCAGTGTTAACAACGAAGAGCAACTATATTTGCTGTTTCTTCAAGATAAAATCCAAACTCTCTATCTGACACTTTATGAGAATTTTAAAAAAAAAGTCTTCTACCTCTGTCCACTTACCTCCCATTTTTACGTTTTCAGTATTATCTCTCCACTGGTAGTTTATAGACTGAGTTTTAGCACATGATTTGCAGCCTCACAACTGAGTCTTAATTTAATAACATTCCATGTACCTAAATGAGTTCTCTCTTCCGCTCTTAAGCTTAATTTTCTAGCAAGACAAAACTCCTGAAAAAGTTAACATTATTGTTCTTTCTTAATCCACATGTAATATTTATTGCTATAAAATTCTGTAACTGGAAGTGAATCTAAGATGTAATTTTACTTTTCATTTAATATCTATATATCATATATATAAACACACACAAATATAATTATCTTTCCTATTCATTAAAATGTTCCTAGTGCCATATCATCTACCACTTACTTTTTATTTAGCTTTTCTTAGCACCTACCACGTTATCTGATGTATCCTAACATACCTTAAGTTTCATTCAAGGAAAATGTTCATAAATATGCACACTGGCCTGTTTTTCATTGTTGGAACAAAATACCTACAATGCACAACTTAAAGTAGGAGAGGTTGACTTGGTGTCATGGTTTCCTAGGGTTGAGTCCCTCGGTGGCTGGCTCTCGGGCAGAGACATCATGGCAAAAGCCCATGGTAGAGGAAAGCTGTTCACCTCCTGGCAGCCAAGCAACCTACTAGTCAAAAAAAGGTCAGAGAGGAAGAGGAAGGGGCAAAGAATCAGACATAATTCTCATAGCCACTCCTCCGTGACCTGCCCAGACATGCCTAGAACTGTGCTTTCCATCGTGCTTGAGCATCTATCTTGGCTAATTTTCTTGTTGCTGACACAAAATACCAAACATCTGCAGGTTAACAGAGGAGAGGTTTATTTGGCTTACAGTTTGTGGAGCTTTCAATCCTAATTGGCTGGCTTCATCCCCCCAGGGAGGCACAGAGCAGAGACACAAGAGTTCATGGAGGACCCAGGGTAGCAAAACAACTGGAGACCTTAACAGTGTCATTCTGCCCCTTTTATCTTATCCAAACTACTTAGGGTAGGAAGCACTGATACCCCTGATTCCTGTGCCCTCTGACCTAGCATTGCATGAATAAATCACACCCTCTAGACTCAGCTACCACTGAAAAAGCTCATCAGTGACAAGCTGACAATCAAGATTAACTGTCACAATATACAGTTCTTCACTCTCCTCCCTCCCTTACCTCTTTCCCCTGCCCTTGTACAAAGGAAGTTATTTTTTTTCTTTTTTTAAACCAAGGAATATGTATTCACATATCCAGTATGTTATTCTAGCCATCTTTTCTCTCATCTAAAATGCAGAAGCCAAGAAATAGAATGAAAGTCAAGGCAGGAACGTCCAACATCGTCAGCTGTAACCCGGGAGAGTAGTGTGCAGGTAGTGGATCCTTCTGTGATTCACCTACTCTCCGGTCCGACCTTTTACTTAGATATTCCATCGCTTTAGCCACACGTGGCATTGCTTGTTAGGACACAGAGACAGATTTCCAGATGTGAAGCCGTCTTCCTCTGTATGTCAGAGTTGTTGAAGAGGTCATGGCCACTATCAGCCCAATCTATAGGTTATGAGGAGGTGATGATCGAAGTGTGGAAGGGAAGACCAAATCTTCAAGATACACACTTGAAAAAACAGAGCTGGATTATTCCTCAGTTTCCTTTACTTGAACAACAAAGCACCATGGTAAATGGACATCCACCGTACTTAAAAAAGATTTTAGATTTTTATGGGGAGGTTTCATTTTTAAACACAATTAGTAATTTCTACTTAATAGAAATTAAGGAAGGAAATGAAAGAAGAGACAGACCCAGAGGCACAGAGAGCATTTCTGTGAATGTTTTAGATCATAGCAAACAGAAGAGTTTTGCACAAGTTTTTGAATCACGTTTCTGTCCTCCAGGAAATCTGTGCTCAGTATTGGGGAGAAGGAAAGCAAACGTATGGAGACTTAGAAGTTAACATCAAAGACACAAATATATCTTCAATGTATACTGTCCGTGAATTTGAACTGAGACATTCCAAGGTAAAAAAAAAATGCATACACACAATGGTAAGCATATTTATTATTGTGTAATTCATCTGCTAGTGAAACCAATATAAAATATTTGATGTAAAGAAAGCCATCATGTATTTAATGGTACATGAAAGTTAAAATATTTCAATGAGAGGAATCATGAGTAGATTAGTATCAGATTGTCCAGTTGATTGAACCTCACTTGAGCTAATGTTCCATTCACTTCTGGTTTTAGAGGAAAGACATTCGAACTGTGTACCAGTACCAGTATACTAACTGGAGTGTAGACCAGCTGCCAACAGAACCCAAAGAATTAGTTTCCATGATTCGCGCCTTTAAACAGAAACTTCCCAAGAAGACCTGCCCTGAAGGAAATAAGTATCACAAGAGTGTACCTATCCTAATTCACTGCAGGTGGGTATTGATAGGCCATTCTTTAAAATTGTTCTTCCTTGACACCTTATCTTAAATTCTGTTTGTCCTCCTGGCTTGGTTACTTTTCTCATTGCTGGAACAAAATATCCAACACACACAGGTTCAAAAAGGAAAGGTTGATTTCAGCTCACAGTTTGTAGGGGTTTCAGCTGGTTCCTGGGCAGAGTAGCATGGCAGAGGCTGTCACGAAGGAGAAACAGTTCATGGCACATCAGGCAGAGGGCAGGAAGCAGCAAACACAGCAGCCAGTCTCCCTTTCCCTTTTATCCTATCCAGGCTACAACTGTTTTGGATGATTCTCACCCAGACCTAGAGTGAGCCTTCCTTTGCCCACACTCGGAACTATAATAAACCAATTATTGGACTGATCCAGGACCACACACCCTTCATCCCACTATCACACATTTATTCTACATTTGTACACCCCAAATCCAGCCACTTAGAAAGTCTGCCTGTGACTGCATGAGGATTTGGGGGAACATCTAGATATGAGCCATAAACCTGATATACAAAACACATGCCTAGGGCCGGGGAGTTAGCTCGGTGGTTCCAGAGCCTGCCTTGCAAGTGCAAGGTCCCAGGTTCATCCGAGTAAACCACATACAACAATGCCAGGTGTGGTGGCTCACATCTATAATCCCAGCACTTGGGAGGCAGAGGCAGGAGGATTGCTGTGAGCTCAAGCCTGAGTTCAGGACCAGCCTGAACTACAAAGCAAGACCCTGTTTAAAAACAAAACAAAACAAAACAAAACAAAACAAAACAAAAACAAACTAAAAGCCACATGACTACAATGAAAATATCTTATGGAGTCACTCTCTTATTAGTTATGCTAACAGTATAACAGAGACAATGACATTTTAGTTTGGTAGATTTATGCTGTGCTTTATGCTCTTTAGTAGCAAATATCATGGCAACTTTAATTTCTTAGGACCTTATACTGAAAATATGACACGTGCTAAATGAACAAATGCCTGAACAGAAGAGCGGGTACATGAACAGGTCATTGGACAGACTACGTCAAACAGTTGCTTGTGCACACTGCTCTATTCTACTTGGTGTTATAAAATAAGGAAGATGGAGCAGTTTGACTTCAATTAACATATCAAATTAAATGTTAACTGAAATCTCAGCACTCAGCAAGTTCAATTTTAAACCATCATTTAATTTTCTAAACCTCAACAGCAAAGATTTTAGTAGCACAAATAATATTTAATTTTTATTAGTTTCTGTTGTGCAGATTTTTAAATTTCACTTGTACTGGATATCCACATATCTTCCTGTGTGAGAGATATTGAAAGAACAACACAGAATATTGAAATATTATATGGAAAAGAATATTATATCAGAAGTAAACTGTCAAATGAGAAATGTAAATAGAGTGAAATGCTTTGTGAATTTTTGAAATAGTCTCAGGATTATTGGAATTTCATATGATAGAAAAAAGTCCTTAAAGAAATGCTGCTTTTCAGTGTTTGTTTGAAATGTTTGAAGTGAAATTTCAATGGAAAGAAGGCAGAAGGAAATTGTATGCTCTTGTGTCTTTCTTAGGACATGGCTCAATATCCGCTATATGTTGTGTAGTTTGCATACAAGGTGCTGTGTCCCTCGGAAAGTATATGATTAACCTGAATTGGTATTATATGTTTTATATCTTTCATAGTTTGATAAATCACATGGTGTATATTTTTGATCCATAGTAATTACAGTTGTTTTCATGATAGACATGTGATATATCTCGACATTTTTCATACTCCCACAAAGATATTGTTTACACTACAAGATTGTTAAAGTACTAAATGAAAAAGTCTATCACCAAAGCTAGAGTAAGCCGAACATAAAGAACAAAATAGAGGATGGATATTAGGAAGTGGGGAAATTTTTTAAAGTGGAAAGGAGAACAAGAGATGGGGGAGGGAAAGGAAGAGGGATTTAAAGAAAAAAAAGAATTGAAGGAGAAAATGGAAATAGAAGTTTTGCAAATGGGGAGGAGGGTTAGAAGGAGAGGAGGGAAAGGGGACTAAATTAGAAAATCAGAATCAGGATGAGTTATGTCCCTGTACAGATCCACCACAATGAATGCGATCATGCCATACTGCAAACATATGCTAATACGGAAGAAATTAGAATAAGATCATTGTAATAAACACGAAAAATATATTCGCTGTTTCAGTTTTCATGCTATGACTTTCTCTATGAAAAGTAGAATTATTTCTCCTCTCATCTTTTATTCCTTTTGTAGAGATGGATCTGAACAAACAGGAGTCTTCTGTGCTTTGCTAAATCTCACAGAAAGTGCAGAAACAGAAGATGTAGTAGATGTTTTCCAAGTCGTGAAATCTCTACGCAAAGCTAGGCCAGGGATGGTCTCCACATATGTAAGTGTCTCGTGTCCTTGCTTTTGAACTGCGTTGCATTTTCATTTTATAGTTTTTTTTCCTCCTTTTTCCATTCCCTTTCCCTCGACTCAGATGTCTGCCATAGCTGAGGAATTGTCAGTTTGGCTGTTGTAAGGTGGCCTCCACAGCCAGGGGGCGAGGAGTGGCGATGAGGACTATTGGGCCGCACCACCCCCCTGAAGAAGGCCGGGTCAGACTTCCGTCATTGTGGCAGAGCGCCACGTAGTCGGGCAGGCATTTGGCAGCTTTGTGAGCTCCAGGCTCAAAACCCACACAGGTCTTCCCTGGTATTTACTAAACAAGTCGCAGGGCCAGCTCTCTTCCAGGGAGCAAGGAAACAGACTCCCCTTTATGGAGAGAGGCCGCAGGCACATCGAAAAGCCTGGGCACTTGAGGAGAATAATTACCTCAAGTTTGGTGCCCTCTCTGTGGCAGCAACAGGAGATGCTCATCTTGACACTAGCAGTCATTTATTGCCCACTAAAATCATAAACTTTTGAATCATGTATGATACTAAGTATATATATGTTGATTAAAAAATGGTGTCACACACCTTCCGTGTGCCCTCGATACTAAGAGAGTCAGTGTCTAGTATAAGGAACACGCACAGGGGCATTGCGTTTAACCAAGAGTATTGGATTCAGCTTCTCGGAGCTGGTGTTTCCTATTTGGAAACTTCGGTAACGTGGAGGGAACGTCCAGGAAGATGAGCACAGTGTGGACGCCACCGCCCGAGGCCCGGGACTCTTGGTCACACAATGGGTGTCTCGTGGGCGGGGCTCATCTGTTTGGGGTTGCTAAGGTCAGTGTTGCAAAGCACCCTCAGAACTTTCATGTCACTTAGAGGCTTTTTCCAAAGGACTGGGGTGTGGCTCACAGTAGAACGTAGTGTGCTCATGGCCCCAGATGTGGGGTCTCCACCTGGAAAGCAATTCTTAGTGAGAACATATTAAAGAACATGTTTTTTCTTTTTTTTAGGTTTTTTTGGAGACAGGGTCTTGCTTTGTGGTTCAGGCTGGCCCTGAGCTCAGCCTGAAACTCACATCACAATCCTCCTGCCTCTGCCTCCCGAGTGCTGGGATTACAGGCGTGAGCCACCACGCCCGGCACTGTGGTATGTGGTACTGGTTGCTGCTGGGTGTGAGTCTCCATGCCCAGTATTGTTATGTGATTACCGGGGAATCGAACCCGGGTCCTTGCGCTTGCGAGACAGGCGCCGGAACCACTGAGCTAACTCCCCGGCCCTAAAGAACATGTTTGATTCTAGACTTCCACTAGGAAATGATTAGTTCTTGCTTATTTTCTTCTCACATAAAAGTAAGTACATCTGGGCTTGGGAGTTAGCTCAGTGGTTCCGGCACCTGCCTTGCAAACACAAGGGCCCGGGTTCAATCCCCAGTAACCACATACCATACTGGGCGTGGAGACTCATGCCCAGCAGCAGTCAGTACCACATACCACGGTGCCGGGCGTGAAGGCTCACGCCTGTAATCCCAGCACTTGCACTTGGGAGGCAGAGGCAGGAGGATTGCTGTGATGTGAGTTTAAGGCTGAGCTCAGGGCCAGCCTGAACCACAAAGCGAGCCCCTGTCTCAAAAAAAAAAAAAAAGTAACTACATCAACTGTCTTCACATAACTCCTGGCTGCTTTCCCTCTCCAGGAACAATATGAATTCCTCTATGACGTTATTGCCAGCATCTATCCTGCTCAGAATGGACAAGTAAAGAAAGATAGCAATCAAGAAGATAAAATCGAATTTGATAATGAAGTGGACAAAGCAAAACAGGAGGCAAATTGTATCAGTTCCACCAGTGCCCCAGACCAGACCCCAGAAGGATTCAAAGAGGCAGAAGGTTCTAGATCTCCAAGCAGCTCAGAGGGCCGAGAACATTCTCCCAATGGCCCTGCAAGTCCAGCTTCTGTCGAGAGCTCGTAGGGAAGGGAGTGACTCCACAGCTCCTATTACCAGGGATTTCCAGTTTCTAGAAGGGGAAATAGTTGACTTGGGAAAATGCAGTGTTCTGGTTGAACATTCGGGCAAGGGGTGCCATTTTGGCTACTGTGGAAAATATTTAAGATAGTTTTGGTGAAATGTGTTGTGTCTTTTATGCTTATCTTAAAATCTCTATCATTCCACAAAAATGAATTTGTAGTCTTTGTATGCATATGCTAGGTGTGTTCTTAGAGGAACCTAAATACTCTTAGGAAGCTTTACCTTTTCTCTATTTCTGAAAAAAAAAAAAAGCCCACATTTTCTATTGGACTGTAAATTTTGATGGGAGGTTGTATTTTTTTACCACCGTAAATCCAAAGTGTCTGAGTATGAATGACATGGATATTTGAAGGCTGACCTCAAGATGTCTTCCTAGTCCTACTCATGTAACCCAGTTACTATTTTACCTCTAGAGGTGAGATAAAAATGAAGTATGAGTTTGCACAGCTACAAGAAAGTCAAGTCAATTAACATTTGGCAATCTTATATGAACAGTACATATGATATTGTCAGTTTTATTCTAAGGAGTGTATTAATGTATAGAGATATCGAGCAGTTGTCTAGTACGTGGTTTATTTCTTTTAATCTGTCTCTGGTAGTGACACGAGGAGGACACTTTTTTTTGGATAGTTTTAAAATGTGTGCTATTATGAAATGCTTCTAAGTGGAAGAAATGAAGACTTGCTAGAAGTGTGTAAGGTAGCAGATATGTTAATTTGCTTCACTGTAGTAATCATTTCACAGTGTACATGTGTCTCAAGAGGTGATGCTGTAGACCTTAAATATGTGATTTTATCTGTCAGTTATATGCAATAAAAAGTGCGTTAAAATTAAAAAATAAGATAATGAAACTGTATGTGCAAGATATTTACATAAAGAACTTAAAGTGTTTGGTGAAGTGTGATCAGTAATATGAAAAATACCTTTTCGTAGGTGATTGTTTCCCATTATTAAAGCCCATCTCTGATTTTCACTGGTGTGTTTAATTGGAGTTTTTCAAATGCTTAGACTACTTTTACAAAGAACTGATAATGATAACTGTCATAGAACTCGGTAATTATCTTTCCTGTTTATAATACAGTGTTATCCATTCCCATATGTAATATATATGAACCTATTACAATATCACTAATAATATTTTAGAACATTTTTACATGTCCTATATTTTTCAGAAAGATTTAGAGTCCAATAATTGTGAAAGATCTAGAAAAAAATTTATAAAGAGTGGTGATTTCACAAACTTAATGAAAACCACTCATTTTGGTGAAATCTGTATCAACCTATCACTGTGGTCACATACGAACCTTGAGATTATTTGTTTGTCTATGTGTGATTGATTTTAAATGTCTTATCAACCCAGAATCAATTACTGTCTACAACTGATGATCTGTGCTCCTACTTTTAATTCTATCACATAAAATTAGCCACTCTGTACTGCAGACATTTACCCTGGAAAGGAAGGAGGTGACCGTGGTTTGTGTCCAGTTGTCTCCCAACTCTCCCTCGAGTGGCGGGGTTGTTGCAGAGGTGGCGGAATCTAGAATGTGAAGTTTGTGGCGCAGCGCCGGGCGGCGGAGCACGAGGATGGAGGTGTGATTGGTACCTGCCTTAAGTGCAGTGCATAACCCGAGAGGACCAGGAAGAGGCTGTTAAGGTCCCTCATTGCTTTTGCCGTCATGCCCTGCCATGAGCTGTTGCCCTCTGCCCTGCCGTATGCCACCCTGGCTCAGTGTCAGCCGATTATGGACTGAAGCCTCTGCCAACTGTGAGCCAAATAAACCTGTTCTCTTTCAACTCAGGGTATCAGGTATTTTGTTTGAGCAACAAGAAAAGAAATTAAGACAAATTTACTCTGTGCTCCTACTTTTAGTTTTTCTATTATTATATCATATAAAATTAGCAACTGCACATGTGTACAGGAAGAAAAGGACTTCAAGAGACGGGGGAAAGGGTAGGAGGGGGAAGAATGCAGTTTAGGATATTACATGCATGTATCAACCCCTCGCAAGGAATGTAAACTTTATATACTGCACATGAAAATGAATATAAGATAAATTAATCTTTATGATATTGTGTTGTCCCTGGTTCCTGTTTAGCACATGAAAAGAAGCAGGTTGGTGACCACTTTTTTTTTTTTTTTTTTTTTTTCAGTTTATTGAGACAGGATCTGGCTTTGTAGTTCAGGCTAGCCCTGAGCTCACTATGTAGCCCAGACAAGTCTCAAACTCACAGCAATCCTCCTGCCTCTGCCTCCCGAGTGCTGGGTGTGAGCCACCACACCCGGCAGTGTATGTGGCTACGGGGATAGAACTCGGGACCTTGCAATTTCCAGACAGACACCAGAACCACTGAGCTAAATCCCTGGCCCTGTGACTACTTATTAGTGAGAGAAAAGGGTTGAGAATCAGTTTGGGAGTAGAAAGACACCAAGTTTGCCTTTTCCTCTGTCACATGTCACTCAAAATTTTTGCCTCTAGTTTCTTCTAGTGAAAATTGGCCAGTGCATTTAAAAAATAATTTAGTTAAAAACTTATGATCCTAATGCCCAGTTGGCCCATGTAATGGGGTGTGAAGGGAATCTTATTTTTATCTAGGAGTTGCATCAAAATATAAACAGCCAAACCTAAACATTAAGTAATCTATAGCTTTTTTCTTCAAAGGTTTCAGTGGCAAGAGCCATCTTCCCAAAGTAGACAGGAGTGCTTTTATTTTTTATTTATTTATTTATTTATTTATTTATTTATTTATTTGAGACAGGGTCTCGATTTGTAGTTCAGGCTGGCCCTCAGCTCATCCTCAAACTCACATCACAATCCTCCTGCCTCTGCCTCCCAAGTGCTGGGATGACAGGCGTGAGCCACCACGCCCGGCACTGTGGTATGTGGTACTGGTTGCTGCTGGGTGTGGGTCTCCATACCCAGTATTGTTATGTGGTTACCAGGGAATCAAACCCGGGTCCTTGCGCTTGCAAGACAGGCGCCGGAACCACTGAGCTAACTCCCCGGCCCCAGGAGTGCTTTTAAAATGTATGTTTTCCCCCTGAAACCATCCTTTTAAAGATATATGATAAATTCTTGGGAAGTAGAGCTACAGTAATTTCTACTGAAAATCAACTTGGAAAAGTATTTTTTTCCTTTGTATATAGGAAAGTGCAGATAAAGTAGTGCTTCAGAGGCCATTTTTTAAAAGTGTACATATCAACAGAAGGTGAAATTTATTGTGCTAGAATGTGCAGTAAATTATCCTTAAAAAGAAATATATTAATTGGAGACCGATGTCTCTATCAGTTATATTCATAGGAAACTTGTCAGAAAACATAAACTATCTCCTTGCTATTCACTATTAATTCCGAGACTTACTCAAAAACAATAACCAAAAAGTTCCAATTTTTAAAACGTCTAATCCATTAAATGGGTAAGTTTCGAATCCCGCTGTGTTTATGGGACTAAAAAACTATACTTCTTTTAAAGTTTGCTTACTTTTATTCTTAGTCTCAGAATTCATTAGAAATAAATGACACATTTGGTTAGTGTAAAATTCAGCTCTCAAGCCAATAACTCTGTACATAAGCAATAAAGAATTATTTTCAGAAAATATATGTATTTTGTACCTCCGCGCAAATGATAGACCACGTGAAAGCATCAGCTGACTCTCTTTGCAATGATGATTTTAAAAGTGCAAGGCTCTTCGGAATTCTAACACTTGTGCAGGGAAGTTTTCAGATCTTCTTTTTCCTGTATAAAATACTAACTAGAAACCTTATTTCAGAGTAATTTCATACTCTACCTGGCTCACTCTACCTAAGCACTAGGACAGGAGGAGTTCTTTTGAAAAGCTCACAGAGGCGCGATGTTTCAGAGGTCTCCCCGGAGATTTATCGGTCCCACGCAGGAGTGAGTGTGCTACTGTCTCCCATTGGCTGGACATCGAACCTTCCCATGTTACTAAATGAACGTGTTTTAATACACAGGACAAGAGTTACAATGCTCTGAGTTTTACAGGGATACATTAAGTTGATTTTGTTGCAGAAGTTATTCAAAATGTCAAACATTAAAATGCAAATCTATATTTTACATAAAGAATCTACAAGTATTATATAGCTCATTTTTATAGAAATAAGCTCCACATAAGTGAATTTTACCAAGGGAAAGTCTATGTGTCACTTAGAAAGAGAACT
>PVIR01024897.1:0-25446 GCA_004026965.1 Petromus typicus | reverse complement strand
TTGTGCTTTGCAAAAGACAGATCCCAGTTTTGGTATCTTCAAGCCCTCTTAATATCTGATTCTTCATGCACCATCTTTACTTGGTTAAATCTTCTTAATTTTATTTCTCATTATCAGTTTCATCTTCACAAACTACACTAGTCTAAACCAGATACCATCCCTTACTTCTGTCCTTACCTCCTAATCCCTTTAGATTTCAACAGTAATTCAGCTAATCTTGTGAAATGCTAAACCTGTCTCATCCTTACATAAGACTTCAGTACATTGTCATTTTATCATAGAATTGAGAATAAACATTTAATATGCTATGAAAATGTAACATTCTTTGCCATCTAGATTTATCATGACTGCATATCTGTGCTGAATTATAGATCCATAAGAAAATGCAAGGAATTGGACGGGGACCTTGTGCTTGTGTGACCTTGTGCTTGTGTGCTTGGTGCTGAAACCTCTGAACTAAATGCTCAGCTGAGCCCTTAAGTTTTCAAGTTGTGAAAATGAAAACTGAGTCCAACATATATCTTTTTAAAAATTTCATCTTTTAACACTTTTCGAAAGCTGATTCCATGTCAAAAGAAAAAAAAAAAAGCATTATTTCAACTTGATAATAAGTAGGAAAGAAATGCCTAGAATTATAAGGAAAATGGAAACACACCAGAAAATGTGTCTAAGAAAGCATGGTTTTTTGACTCATGTTGTTTGCTTTCTTTTTTTAAGTAGCAAAATTATGTTAGGCCCAGTCTTATATGACTGGTTTATTGAACACATAATAAAAGATTGTGGAGACTTCTCTACTTCACAAGTCCATTAATGAGATCAAGTCCAGATTCTTTTGGTTTTATGTTGGCTTTCTGAGTTTTAAAAAAGTTGAGCCTAAAATATTAATTCCACTTTTCTCCTGCGAAGCCTGTAATAGAGAGTGTCAGTAAAAGTTCTATTGCAAGATACTTAATTCTGCTGTAGTTTAGTTGCCAAGTTATTTTACTCTTTTCTTTAGCAGAGCTAAAACAAATCAACAGTTTATAATCTGGAAATGTCTCATCACCCCAAAATAGAGTAGAGCCATTTGTTTAACAATCACTTCCTAGTTTTCTCCAGGTGCCATTTGAAAATGTCAACTTTCAAGACAACAATATAAAATAACTATATACATAAGGATGTGTAAAGATTTAAATGTGTTGTGCTCCCTACTCTTCTCCTTTTGCAAAGATGTTTCTCTACCATTTTGTCTTGGTCTTATCAAGCTAATAGCTAACAGAAGATTTATTTCTGTCAGTTGTGGAAGACTGGAGGTTCAGCATCGAGGTGCTGGTACATTGGGTGTCTGGTGAAGAGTTGATTTCTCATTTATTGATAGTCATCTTTTTTTGCTATGTCTTTTCATTATATGTAGAAAGTTCAAGTGAGCTCTCTGCAATCCTTCTGTAATATTTCCAATTTTATACATATTCCAAAAGTCTTGCTTTGACACTCTCACAGCTCTTTCTTCTGCTGAGTATTGTTTTTTATTTCATCACCTTGAGTGTACAAATTAATGGGTCCACAACAGTTTCCATTAAAACTTTACACATCTGTCTGCGTACTCTTAATTGAACGAGACAGGCTCCCTTCTGGCTGGCTACTTCCAGACTGCTCTCTCCACTACATGCATAATCAGGAGTCAATTGAACTTGACCTCCCCACTTCAAAGATGGACCCTCAGGAGGCTTATTGATAGCCTTTGAGAAAGTTTAAGTAAATGGTTAGTCAATTATATGGCCTTCCAAACCAAAATGATTAGATGAGGCCTGAGAGAAAAGTAATGTTCAATCCAAAGAGAGAATCCATCTTATTCTCTCTTTCCTTCTGCTGTTAGCAAGTCTTCAGAAACTGATTAGTCATAAATTATTAATGTCAGTGAGACTGAGATAGAGTCCATCTCTTTCTGTTGAAATGTGTCTTCCAGGCATACTGGGGGTGAGTTTAACTGATAAGTCAATCGCCTGGGTATTTGCATAATCACTTTGGTACCTAGCTGCCAGGCTCTCTTGCAGTGCTGCTGACAGGGTAGATGATGATATATTTCCACTTGGGATAATCTCGATAGTCTAATCAGTAACTTTGGCTGAAAAGACTATGAATAAATCATATTTAAGCCATAATTTTTCATTTGATTAATGAATATGTCTAGTGATAAACACACTGAGGAGAAAATAATCTGTCTCTGGTTGGTGAAACTATGAACTGGACATTGCCCGGAAAGAAGATTGAGAGAGTTCTGATGTGGGAGCTGGATGGTGCTAGACTTCTTGTCTCACTTGGGTCATTCATGGGAATGTTGGTTATCCTGTATCAATCAAAGTTAATACTATCTTTTTTGTCATTTTTGACTGCTTCGGAGTACAGAATGATTTTATACAGTTCCTTGACTAGTAAGGAATTTTAATAAGTAAATAAAAAGGCCAGATTTTCCTTGGATCACTACGATTCATACTACGAAGCAAATTGATTTGTGCGATCTGAGGGTCAGTCTGACACAAAGTAACCAAAGCATGCAATGACTGTTATGGACTGTAGGCTAAAAAGGACTTTGTGGCTCAAATAAATGTCATGTCAGTTGATCTCATTTGTTTTCTGAATGACTTAATGGAAACAAATTAAAAATGTTTTTAATTGAAAAATTGAATTGAAAGATTTAATATCATTTTCTACTTTTAGAATGACTACTTCTGTAGTTTTTCTGAATTGATTGTGTGATATCCATCATTTTACAAGTAAGGAAATTGAATTTTTAAAAAAGTTAATCACCCAAGGTTATTTAATTGACTTTTGTGAGATGTAAGTAAAGACTTAACATCTTCAATTCACTGTATCTCACAAATTTTTGAAATTAACAAATAATAATGACTAATTCAGTAATTGAAACAAAACGTAAAATATTCTGTCTGAGCAGTAGTTTAGTGAACACTTTTCTTCTTTTGCAGTATAGAGTTAGACTACATATTTGGCAGCAAGAGATCCAAAAGATGAGTTTTAAATCATAATACATGGGATTTGGGTTGCTGTATTAATCCTCATCCCCCAATTGTTTTATCTTTCATTGCTGTTAAGACATTAATATTTTAGAGTTCATTTAAATTAGATACTGGCATTACTTACCTAAATAACTTTCAAGGCTATTCTTCTTTATGGAAACAATTCAGCATACGTAAACTAAACAAGAGTTAGCCCTCATTATTTTCTTGTTTTGGAATTAGCAGCTGGATGAAGTTAATATAAAGCAAATTCTTCTATCCTCTTGCCAAATGAAATTAAACAATGCCATTTGTCTATTGTCCTCTTTTAGAACAAAATTCTTCAGCAGAGTATTCACTGGTACACTTTTCTTACAATAATACATTCTGAACCTATACTAATTGTGTTTTTGGAACCAAGACTACATGAAAATCCCTTCTAAAAAGTCAACAGTGATCTGTGGACTGGAAATTCCAGTGACTAATGATCTGTCTTCATTACATTTGTCATATTTGATCCCTTCTCAAAACACTTTATTACTTGATTTCTGACACCACATTTTCCTTATCTCTCCCTGGTGGCTTTCAATTGTTGTCATTCATCGCTGGATTATCCTTCCTGTATAGTTACTCACTAAGAAACAATTGCAAGAAAACAATTGTTATATGTTCATGAATTTCTCAGCCTGATTGATGTCATGTTGGAAACCTCAAATTAGAAATTGTAACATTGAAACAAAATATTAAGTCTCCATCCGTATCCATTCTTGAGAACAGATTGTTAAACATTTATTACCATAATGCCATATCCTCCTTGTGACCTCTAAATACTAGAGTAAACTAGATTTTAGTCTTCACTTTTTTAAAAAAAAAATTCTACACTTGCTTGTACATTTCTCAGTTGGATCAATTCAGTTGATGTCTATTTTTTTATGCCCTCAATTTAAAATTCCAGTATTAAACTCTTCTTTCAACTCCAGACATTTTACTCATTCAAAATTTAACATTTTACTTGAAATATTACTCTAGGCATTGCAACCATATATGTTACAAGCTGAATTATTAGTATGACTCCCATAAAATCTTATCTTACCTCTCATTGCCCCATCTTATCTTGTTCCCCCTAAGTATCTTGGAATTATGTTTTCTACTTTTCTTTACCTTCCAACCTCATATTCCACACAGTGACAGGATATTAGTTTCATCGTCAGACTAAATAAGTGCCATAACTATTTTGTTAATGTAACAACATGAGTCTAATCAGTCTTATATAAGATGCAAAGACCAGAATTATAAATTGGACTTATTATGCAGCATGAATGTGAGAGTGTATACACTTCCTTGGAGCATGCTTAGCCATTCATTATTACCTCCAGTCCTGTTTCTGAAACTTCATGTTATTTACATTTCTTGGAATACATATGTCAGTGTATCATTCATTTCATTTAGCATAATGAAAAAAATTGACCTAGTCAGAACCTTTATTAACCATCTAGAGATAGTACATGGCATCTACTTATAACTGTATCTACCTGTTTTACTTTATCTAATACTCGATCAATACTATCTTATGTATTTGCTTACGTGTTTTTTTCTTTTTAAAATAAATTTATAGTAGGAAGGACAAATTTTTCTTTCTGTTATAATTAGGAGTTCTTCTTTTCTTTATGGAGTTTGTTGCTAGTATGATCATCTTCAGCATTGAGAATTTATACCTGTACATCACACATCATGATTATCATTTATTCACATTCCTCTGCCCTCCCTACAATCCCCACACTCTATATACATAAGCATTATTTCCTTTTTTTAATCACCTTTTTTTTCTTTCCCTTCTTTACTTTCTCTTAACCCCCCTTTCCTTTTGAACATATTCTTCCTATTTCATAATAGCTAACATAAATTCTAGATCTAATTTGCACCTTCAGTTTCTCACACTGGAGAAATGATATAGTATTTATACATCTATGTCTTTTTTATTTTATTTATGTGTATGTCCTCAGGGTATATACATTTAAGTATAAAGGTCTCTAATTTACCATTCTTTCTGGCTGAGTAATACTCCATTTTATTTAAAACAAACAAACAAACAAACAAATAAACATCTTTATCCAGTCTCCAGTTGATGAGCATTTGGGCTGTTTCCAAGTTTTAGCTATTTCATACTGTGCTGTTATAAATATGGTGGCACATATATTGTTGTGATATGATTCTTTTAATTCTTTGATGTACATACTTACCAGGGAGATAGCAGTATCAAATGAGACCTCTAGTCCTAATTTTGTTTGTTTTGTTTTGTTTTGTTTGAGATGGAGTCTCACTTTGTAGTAAAAGTTGGCCTTGAGCTTACTATGTATCCCTAGAGAGCCTCGAACTTGGCAATCCTCCTGCCTCTGCCTCCTGAGTGCTGGGATTACAAGAGTGAGCCACCACACCTGGCCTAGTCCTAGTTTTTTGAAGAATCTCCATATGGATTTCCACAGAGTTTGTGCCAGTGTACAGTCCACCAATTGATTACTATAAAGTAATCAAACCAAATTTTAAACCTGAGTACTTGGAATAAGGAAATTACCATCCACTAGGAGAGTGCAATCCAAGAAGAAGCAGATTAGACTGTTAGAATGATTTGAGGCTTAATTTCCATCATCTTTAATTTGAGAAATATATTAACATTTAATGTTATGTAAATCATATCTAATGAATATGTGAGAACATGCTGGGTGACTTTTAAATGCAATATACATTTAGAATAGGAGACTTATCCAGTGGCAAATCTACATTATGCCATATAATATTTTTTTTTGGTGGGGGGCAGGGTCTCCCTTTTTCTGTTCAGGCTGGCCCTGAGCTCAGCTTTGAAGTGACAGCAATCCTCCTGCCTCTGCCTCCTGAGTTCTGGGATTACAGGCACTGTACTATATGGTACTGATTGCTTGTGGACATGAGTCATCACACCTGATGTTTTAGTATGTGGTTACCGGAGATTGAACCCAGGTCTTTGCACTTGCAAGGCAGGCACCAGAATCACTGAGCTAAATCCCCAGCCTATACCATGGAATTTTTGATAAAATCTTCAATTTTATATATTATTTGCATTTTCTTTTTCATTCAGTTTTGTTAGTTTGGTTGCATAATAACTTCAGAATTACTTATTTACCCTAATATACCTTTTCCTTGTATTGTGCAAAGAATTAGCTGTTGAATAATTTAGTTTTAGATGTGATCCATAGTGGTTCTTAGTATTTTGGCCTAAGAAAAAATCCAAATAAGTCAGTTATTACATTATCTTTTGTAGGCATTAAGTTGAAATTTGCTGTGATTTAAAAAGAAAATTGGTTTCTAAAATTTCAGTGCTAGAAATACGATAAAACTGAAATGTTTTTCAATGGTGCTGGTCATCTAGTTTGATGTTTCCATATGGGAGAGCTCAGAAACAACACATTTAGCTTGGACAAAAATATAGACTAAGCAATTAAAATTAACATAGGTTAAAGAAAATTCAATTGAATGAGGTATTTCCATACCAATGTAGAGGGTGTAGAAATTGAAAAGAGAGGAGTTTAGGGATTAGAAAGTGAAAATCACAGACGGGATAAGTAAGAAGACAAAGCCAAAAGCTCAGAAGAACAGCTAACACATGTACCAAAACATCCGGAAGTACCTTAAGAAAGCCGTGAGGAGTGCAAACTGGGGAGGATCATACTTAGCCTCTACAGCACAAATCAGTGAAAAACAAAGCCTAAATATTACTCATGTAAATGAAATATTTCTTATACAAAAATAATGCTGATAATTTATGTAACTCTTCCGGAAAGAAGTAGGAGAACTTCCAGTGTGTAGTCTCTCAGTGATTTTGATTAGTTAAAATTAACCCTGATGCTTCTTTTCCTATTGGAATGATTTCGTCCAAGTCTTTTTTCCCCATGCTTCCAGATGCACGAAGTACTAAAATTCTGTGAAGTAATTGCTAAGGGAATATGTTTGCCTGTGTATGCAATTTTCAATGGTCATGGAAATGAAGCTTTTTGGTTTAATATCTTATTTCTAATAATTTAATATTCCTGTTAAATATTTCAAAATTGAATAACTGAGCCCAGTTTTATGTATTTCGTTACATTATCCAGAAAGAGCATTTTAATGATTAATCAGTTAATTATAATTGTTTCAAAGAGTTTTTATTCATTTCTTGCTTGTATTTTCACTACACTGTACTAAGTGTGTATTATTTTGTTTTTCTTAGTACATGTATACAGTACACAATTATTGTATTCCCTGTGCGGAATTGATACATGCACCTGACATGCCTCAATTCCGTTTCTGACCTCTTACCTTCTCTTCGTTCCATCTTGTACACACCTTCTCATTTGAGAAAACTCTATATACCTATTATTTCCTGTTATCTTTTTTTTTCTTTTTTTTTTTTTGTATGGAAGTTTGAACTCATGACCTTACATTTTCAAGGCAGGCGCTGGAACCACTGACCTAAATTCTGGCCCTCTACTACCTATTTTATATTTTATTGTTGATTTACATTTTGGGTTTCTTATGTAGCAAACTATGTGATACTTAAGGTCATATGTCTGATTTATTTTGCTTAGCATTGCATCCCTTTTCCCACAAAAGACGTGTTTAATCTTTTTTTATTGCAGAGTGGTTCTGTAGGGTTAAAGACAACATGTGACAATGATGCATAGGTACCTTATGTTTAAACAGTACAATTCATAATAATTATATCTTGGAACCAGCCTACGTGTCCATCAATGTATAGTCACGTGCAGAAATCACATGGGAAGAATGAAGCCTAATTGGCTTCTGTGAGCGCTGAGGAGAAAGAGGGCACACATGCGCACTAAAACGTCGCAGGGAGAAGTAAGAACACCTGGCGTGAAGTCGTTTCCCAGGAGAAGTAGAGTGGAGGTTGAGAGACAGGTGAATCCTATGGATTCAAATTGCTTGTTCCTGAGTCTAAATGAGGAAAGCCAAGATGCACTAGTTATTTGGGGCTCTTTGTCGAATGGAAACATGTCACCCCCCCCCCGCCTCCCAAGATTTTCAGCTTATTTCCTTGTTTGTTTGTCATCTTTGTCACCCCTTGGTCAGGTTTGAGCTCAGTTCATAGGTTGGTTCCTACATTCATCCTTTTTGCATGTTGTTTTATGTATTGTTAATAATATTACGAGCAGCGCATTGAATTGAAAATTTTGGAATGAGAACAAGGATTCTCATGTTTTAACATGTATTATAATAACACATCAGACTTGCTAAAACTGAGATTGCTAGCCTCACTTTTGAGAATTTCCAACTCAGTACATCTAGGGTGGGCTTCTAGCGTTTCTAACTGGTACCAAAATGAGACTGATAATGTTTGTCTGATATTGTAGTTTGATAACTTTTGAACTAGTATAGAAGGAATTTTGACAAAAATGCCTGGATGCTAGGAAAAACATAAATTGTCATAACAGTCGCTGTATGTACTTAAGGTACAAATAGGCATATCTATTGATATCCTTTAACAGTCACATTCCTTCTTACGTAATCACATGATTTGTTCTTTATCAAAATATATTGATAAAGTTTAAAGAATTAGGTATCTCAAAAGTTCAAGACAATGAGGGTATAGTCTATTTTCTAATTTGCTCTAATAGTGAGGTACTTAATAAAAAATTCTGGTCATGTAATTATTCACGAGAACACATTAATTATATGATTAACATATTTTCTTATAAAAATTAATCATATTTTTGTGTGCAAGATTGGTCCCACTGGTAGAATGATTGCTGAATCTTGACTTCTTCAAATCTATGCCATGCTAATGAGATGTGTACCGTGTATACAGTAAATTTTTCTATCAATAGAACCAATCGTATACACAAAATATAATACTTATAAGATAATCAGAAACAATTCTATATAAAGTCATTCTATAATGGCATAGAAATTGTTATAAATAATATCGCTATCATTTACAAAGTAGTAATGTTACACACTCATTTTTAAAAAAGATACATCCTGTACTGTTATTCCCATATGTGAAATGAATATGTGTAAATGAATTTTTACACAGGAAAAAGTAAGACTGGTGTGATAGACTAAATACACAAAAAATAATACTTCTCATAAAGCACATTTTCAGGTGGGTAGAGAGGTACATGCCTCAAATCAAAGCACATGGAAGTCGGAGTCAAGAGGATCACCACGAGTTGAAGGCCAGCCTCAGCTACATAGTGAGTTCAATATCAGCCTGAACTTCATAGTGAGACCTTAACTCAAACAATTTTTTGAAAGGTATATTTTCTAATTTTAAGATTCATTATGGGGAAGTCATTTTCTAAATACCACGATGTGCTGGTTCACAATTTTAAGTAGTATCAGTCGTCAGATGCAGAATTCAGGAGTGGATGCAAATGTTTTTGTTTTTGTTGTTGTTGTTGTTGTTGTTTTAACAGTTCTGTTTGTGAACCAGATTATGAACAATTTATGGAAAAAGTGAGTTATTACTATGTATGAAAATACACTACAAATGAGTAAATCAATAATTTTGCCGTGATTTATTACATTGCATCTATAATCTCAGAGGGATGTGGTATTTGGACTTTTCTCATTAAAGCGTTCAGTATATGAAGGAACACAGAATTGTAGAACTTTAAAATCAAAATGGAAATAGTAAGAAAAGCACGAAGAGATTGTTGATCATGTAAATTAACTGTATTTTATAGCTGGCTGCCAGGTCACAGTCCTTTCAGTATATCTGAATTTTCTGATATTCATTTCAGTCTTATCTCCATTCCTAATGTTTCACAATTAACAAATGTTTTGATAACATTTATTTTATACAGATAAATACTTTTGTAAGGTTTAACATAATTATATAAGCAAGCAAAAGTCTTAAGAAACATAATACATATAAACCCCCATTTTAAGCTGGAGACATAATAAAACCAACAGGTCTTATGAGCTAGTAAAGGTCTGGTGTGGATAACTAGCGCGGTGGTACAGAGAGGAAGACACGTGCAGTAACAGAAACGATAGGAGAAACCGACATGACTGGGGGCCAGAGTTTGTTCTGAGAATTTCCACTCTGCCCGTGGCAACATTAGTTATTTTTGATGCTCACTTGCTGTATAAGGGACGGCAGGAATAGTCTAAGACCGCAAATAGGGGTTTTTTAACAGAAAACTCGTGTGTAAAACTGAAATCAACCAGTCTGTAGGACACAGTTGTTGCAAGTAAACTAATGACTTTATATAGAATTGTTTCTGATATATTGTCCAAGACAATAATTGGTGTCTGAATTTCCTGTGTGATTGGCAAACTATTTTTCTGCAAAGGAGAAGAAAGTACATAGTTTAGATTCATTCTCTGTGTCATAGCAACTTGGCTCTACCGCTGTAGTGTGTTATAGTCATAGGCAAGATCCGGATGTTTGAATGTAGGTACAAACATTTCACACAGACCATGTTTACAAGATGTTAAAAGTAGATTTGGAAGGACATGTTTGTAACTTTTGACATTATCTGAAAATACATTATATGCACATGAGATTCAAGTTCATGGACCCTTGGTTGCAATGAGACTCTTAACTGTTTCATTAAAATAGTATTAGTTATACAAGAACTTTAATTTAAAATATATAAATAAACACAAGTCAACAAGCTTACCAATCCTAAAACGAATCCCCAAAACTCAGACAATTATTTCAGATAGATAAAAAATTATAAGTATGGTTTATTTGGAAAAAGAAATATGAGTTAGGGATGGAAGTGAATGAACAGTAAATTCATGAGTAAATTGTAGGAATGTATTGTCAAAATTTTCAGAAAACTGAGCATGCTACAATAAAATATGTAGATTACAATAATATGAAACTGAGAGCCAAGCAAAATTCTATTTAGTTAGATATGGTAAAAATATATGGAAGAGCAAAGAGTTTTTATAGAATGGATACTTATTCTGAATGTCTGGGAGAGAAAGAGTGAATCTAGGAGGAATGCTTACAGCTTTTCTTACTGGTATATATCTTACTGATAAATAAATATACTGTGTGTTATTAACTTGTTATTCATTATTTTACTTTATATACATTTTAATATCTATCCATATATATCTCCATAGTAATGCATGATATACTTCTGCATTCAGCCATTGGTATTAAATTTTATTAAATTTATTATTATAGTATAGAACTCAAAGCATAACTTCAGCATGCAGTGATCCAGAATTATAACCAATTAATGATGTGCAAGTAGGTCTTCAGACAAAATTTATATCCCAGAAATTTCATTACTGGCATTACTTATTACACATTTTGTGTGCACCTGCTTTGTTTATTTTAAATTTTAAGTTCTCAATTTTCTAATGCGCATAATATTAAAGGCAAATCCCTAAGAATTTGTTTCTTATAAAAGTCCAATATCTTGTGTTTATCCACTTCTCTACTTTATTTTTAGACATGTATTTTCAGAGCCCCTAGACATTTGTTCAAATAGTTCAATATCCTCTAGATTCAATAAAGGTTCTACTGTAGGTTCCAGGCATAGTTTAAGCAATTTGGATGTTGTACCTTCTAAAATTCAGTTACATTAACAATGGCAATATTCATATCTCAAAAGCCAATTATTTAGATCAGCACAACTATGAATTTGGCCAACTAGACACTAAATATTTTGAAAGGAAGTTTTATATCCAAGTTCAGTCTTAATCATCTTCATGATATGAAAATAAACACACAAATTAAGCAAATTAGTCCTTGTAAAATGCTTGAATTAATGTCTATTAAATAATATATACTAATATACATCATTAGCTATATATATTTATTAGTATATGCTAATATACAGCATTAGCTTTTTTTTTTTTAGTTCTAGGCCAGCCAAATTTTAATTTAAAATTATATGATATTTGAATTACATGTATCATGGACTATTTCCACAGCTGAACTCTAACAGAGAATAAATACAATCCAAATAGGCCTCACTGATAGCCATGAACAATTGGCTCATTTACTTCACATGATTTATCTGAAAGAGAATGCTGAGAGGGTTAACAAACTTGAAATGGTCTAATGAAATGATGTATTTGTATCTACAGTATACTCAAGCAGTTTGACTTCATCTATCAATGAAATGATTGTTTTAGAAATTGTTCAAGAGAATTGATCTGTTATTTTGAGGTTTTAAAAGCACAATACATGTTACACAGAGAGAGAGAGAGACTGATTCCAATTAACGGTCACTAATTCACACAAAATAAATCATTGGAGAGCTTTAAAAATGGGAAATCATATATTTGGTTAGATATTTTAAAGAAGTAATACAAAACAATCTATTTCTATTATTCCAAATAAATTTTGAGGTTTTAAATAAACATAGAACATATGTAATATGTTATTGCAATAATATGGTAGTTAAAAACAAGAAGCAAAGGAGAATCCTAGTACAGAAATAGAAAAATATGAAATTCATCTGAAAAAATCTTACAGAGGAACTGGTGAAAGAATACTATACATATATATGAGATGTGTTTGCAACTAAATAATGTCTCTGTATATTGTTTTTAGTTTAGTTTTCTCCCATTTCAAGAAAAGAAATATCATTTTATATGAACTTGATTTGGGGATCGTGTTGTCACTGTCATGTTTACAGTAGCTTCTAGTTCTCCCAGTGTGCATATCAAATTCAATATGAACGTCAAAATTGACTTCTTATGCGACCACATTGACAAATAGTCAACTCTTCAGTCATAGTACTTGTATATTGTTAGAGAGAAGCAAGAGTTTAAAAAGACAAATTTCCATTTTTATCTGATTCTGTAATCCACTGAATGATGTTGGTTTTCTACTGGTTATGCTCACCTGGCACTTCTAATTGAATTATTATTAAAATGTAATTTCACAGTGATATAGAAGAATTAACAGAATTCATATATAATTGATAGTCTACTGTGTTATATATGGCTAATGCCCTATGCATAGAAATATTAGCATAGAAAATACTTCTTGTCATTCATCTTAAATATTGGGGAGTTAGGGTATCATTTATTTTCCAAAAATGGAGATTTACAAATTTTATTTCAATGGTATTATGAAACTATTATATATCCATTTCTTCACTACAAGCACCAAATTTTAATTTGATCTATTTGTTCAAATAAAAGTAACTATATATCATTTGAAACAGATGGTGCAATTTCTTTTTGTGAAACATAAAGGCAAAATTTTCACATTGCAGAAATGAAACAATGTTTTTTACTTATGAAAAATAAATACAGAATTGTCTCTTCATGAGATGGTATTATTCAATAAAATTAAATTAATTCAAAGTACTGTATATTGTTTTCATATATAGGTAAACTTATTATCACCTGTAGATATATCAAAATAACTATCCTCAACTTTAGACATGAAATTCATATTTTTACTATTGTTGGCCACTTATTAAAATAGCATTCATACTTGTAGTATTTATTATATATCAGTTATATGCTAATATATATGCCTATTTATGCATATATATGCATAATATTTATTTATTTATTTATGCATAAATAATATGCATAAATATGCATAAATATATATATATTTATTTATTTATGAGAAAGTTTTCTGACAGCCTGACTTGCTAAAACCAAAGAAATTTAAATTGTCATGGTTCTGGAGTGGAAAAATCTAGAATTAAGGTTAGTAGAATTGACTTTCTTGTCAAGGCTTATTTGCTTGTGGATGGCTTCCTTCTCATGATTTCTTCCCATAGTCTCACAGTCTTTGGTTGGTGATGTACATGGAGCTCTGTGGACTAGTTGAGGGTTGTTTTGCTCAATTCAGACAGAAATCATGAATTGGCAAAATACAACCCAACTAACAGCCCTGATGCTAGTCATTGACATTGTTTAGTGCTGGATTTCAGTGATCAAAACTGGAATACTGGTGTTGCTTCTTCTGGGCACTGATGATTCATGTGTTTGTGTCAGACACGATCAAGAGTTTCTGCCAGGTGCTGCTGTCTGTCATCTCTCTTCATTGGTTGGAAGTCTCAGACCTCTTCTGGTTAACAATCACCAGTATACACTCTACTTTATTTTATTTTATTTTTTTTTTATTTTTTATTTTTTTTAGGTTTTTTGAGACAGGGTCTCGCTTTGTGGTTCAGGCTGGCCCTGAGCTCAGCCTCAAACTCACATCACAGCCATCCTCCTGCCTCTGTCTCCCGAGTGCTGGGATTACAGGCGTGAGCCACCACGCCCGGCACTGTGGTATGTGGTACTGGTTGCTGCCGGGTTGAGTCTCCACACCCAGTATTGTTATGTGGTTACCGGGGAATCGAACCCGGGCCCTTGCGCTTGCAAGACAGGCGCTGGAACCACTGAGCTAACTCCCCGGCCCTCTACTTTATTTTAAATGACAGTTCTGTCCACACTATTTGGGATTAAAATCCTGAATAGATTTACTGCATATTTCAAACTCAAATAGCTGTGAAATAAATTGTAGAAAATTTACAGGGCCACCAGAACAAATCATTATTTTATTTTATTATTGAATTCTTTATTGATACATTTTATGTACACACCACGGTCACACTCAACATTGGGAATTTGTACCAGTATATGACACAAATTAATTCTTATTTTTACCTATTTCCCTCCACACTCAATAATTCATATGCATTGTTTCTTTTTTAATGTCATATTTTTCCTTTCCCCTCATTACTTACCCCTACCTTTTCCCTCTGAATATTTTCTACTTCACAATATCTATCATACATCTAGAACTCATTTATATCTTCAGATTCTCATACCAGAGAAAAGATGCACATCTATGACCAATTTATTTCAATGAAGAGTACGGTCTCAAGGTATTTCCATTTTAGTATAAATGATTCAAACTTATCATTCTTTATGGCAGAATAATACTCTATTTTATTAAAAAAACCCACATCTTCATTATCCAATCTCCAATTGATGGGTATTGGAGTTGTTTTCAGTATTTAGCTATCACAAACTAGGTTTCTATCAACATGGTTGCACATATGTTACTATGATAAGAATCTTTTCTTTTGTGTATATCTCTAGCAGGGGAATAGCTGAGTTAAATGGAATCTGTAATCCTAGTTTTCTTTTTTTTTTTTTAGGTTTTTTGAGACAGGGTCTCGCTTTGTGGTTCAGGCTGGCCCTGAGCTCAGCCTCAAACTCACATCACAATCCTCCTGCCTCTGCCTCCCGAGTGCTGGGATTACAGGCGTGAGCCACCATGCCCGGCACTGTGGTATGTGGTACTGGTTGCTGCTGGGTGTGGGTCCCAGTATTGTTATGTGGTTACCAGGGAATCGAACCCGGGCCCTTGCGCTTGCAAGACAGGCGCCGGAACCACTGAGCTAACTCCCCGGCCCTGTAATCCTAGTTTTTTGAGGAATCTCCACACTGATATCCACAGTTACTGTGCCTGTCTCCATTCTCACCAGCAGTGGAGAAGTGTTCTTCTTTCCCCCCTCCCCCAGCAGCCCTACCAGCATTTGTTTCTGGTTAATTATCCATTAACTGTCAATCTTTATGGTGTGAGATAGAATCTCGGTGTTTTTTTTTTTTTTTTTTATCTGCACCTCTCAATTGTCCAGTGATGTTGAGCATTTCTTCATATCCTCCAGGGCAGCTCAGCTGTCATGCCAGCAAGCATATTCTTTGACTGACAGTTCTTGTCCCTACACAGAGAACTAGTGCGGCTGATCAGAATCTCTTCAGGGGGCTTACCTGTGGTCACCACAGTTTATTGAGTTTGGAGAGGATAGGGATAGTAATAAAGGAACAAGAACAAAAACAGAATATAAGGAAAGATGTGAGCAAAGCTTTTGAAAATAAGGCAGAGAAAATGGGTCAAGGGGAGTGTGAAATGGGAAACAAAGAAGCAAGATGTATCATCTATAGGTACAAATTCTTTACATTAAATGCTGTCATTATGTGTATCTAAAATCTACCAATAATTTTTTAAATAGTCTATTACCATAAGTAAAAAAAGAAAATCAATAGAAAATTTGTGGAGAAGCAAGTTTGTGCTTAGGAGAATATTGTAGCATGTACCTGACTCCAGTCGTCACATCTTGTCTCAGTTCAGATAGGAGAGCCGGTGCAGTTAGGTCTCATGTCCCATTATCATAGATCACCTCTGTTTTAGCAATAGCTGTAGTGAGTAGACATGTGTGAATTAGATGACTAGCACACTGAGAGCAGCCCTTACGAAGCAATGCTCTCTGTCTCTCTAAAAGGGGCTTTTCCTTTGAGTTGCTCGAATACACAACTAGAACACACAATTAGAGTTAGCGCACAATCATGAAGAGAATGAGAGGTGTAAATATCATCTTTTCTCTGATATGAGAATATGAAGTTGTAAATCAGTTGTAGTATGTATAGTTGATATCGCAAAGTAGAAAATATTTAAAAGGAAAGAGTTTAAGGGTAAATAACGAGGGAAAATGAATGTGGTAATAAAGAAAAAAGAAAACAAAGATTGTGTATATTGGGGGCGGGGGGATGCAGGGCAGGAGGAAAAATGAGAATCAAGTCATGTCATATTCTGGTACAAACTCTTAATGTTGAATGTGATTATCATGTGTATTCATAATATACCAGTAAAGATAATTAAATTTTAAAAAAGAGAGAGAGAATGAGAGCTCAAATCGTCTGGGGAAAATTTTTGCCCATGTCGAGGATATGCAGCTCCATGACACAACTGTCAAACTGATAACTTTGCTAATATACTCATAATAGCTTATCTGTACTGTTTATTTGTTTAACCTTTGAATAATTTAATATGTCTATAATGACTTCGACCTTCTTCCTAATCTGCCATATGCTTCTATTGCCTATTCAATATCTAGTAGACCATTATCCCTTTGCTTAAGTGCTATTCAGTGTTGAAACATAATTGAACTCTCTTTTCTAAAAATATTTTCCAATCTTTTCACAATTGGCTAATCTCTTAATCTTGCCATAAACTTTTGTCTATATCATTAGATTAAAACCTGCCATGTTGGAATATATTTAGCTGGTAATCTTTTCCAAAAAACTATGATTTCTTTATGAGAGTTTGTCTTTTGCATTCCTACTTCCCTTATATTTGAAATAGTTCCTTGCATATAGGAGACATTGATCAAAGTGTCTTTTCTCCCAATAAGTTTCCTTTATTTGGAATAACAGTAAACCCTTGAAAGACAATGATTGCTCACTTCTTTCATTTATAGCTTTTGACTTTTTTAGATATTTGAAAAGAAGGCTGGCCAAAAACTTTCCTGTTATGAAATATACAATAGAGGAAACAGCAAATCCTTGACAATACTTTCCACCATCTATATCTATACGTGTTCTTGGATACAATCAATTTTATTGATTGTATGATTGATGTATTGATTGATTTATGTGTACAATCAATCAATCATTATTTGGGTTTATGTTTTGTAAAGTTCCTGGCCAAAATGAATTAGCAAATATCAAACTATTGCCCATAGAAGATATGAGGATGACATAGCATTGAGTCTTTGTCATAGTATTTGTAAAAATTCATTGCATTTAAAAAAAAGTTGTGTTTCTGTTCAAAGATACTTTTAGCAATGTACAGTCAAACACTGTTAAGGGTCTTTTGGTCAAGGGAAAACCACATATTTGATGGTAGTCCCATGAGATGATATCACATGCCAATATTGTGGTCAATTTCTTGTCTATCAGTATACTATATGATGATTGGACAAGGAAGAATCTATCTAGTGATGTACTGGTCAAATCATGTACCCAATGTGAAACACAGCACACCTTCTTATATTATTATTTAATTAATACTGAACTCCCAGACAACAGCACTGTGACACTTACCTGAAATATTATAAATATTGCCTCCATAGGGCACATTACAGCTTTTTTTGAATTTAGGAACACAGAAAATGTTCTAGCACTTCCTCTTCAAAATTATTATTTTTTTTAAATCAACAAACAGCACAAAATACAAAAAATATAACTGCACTAAATGGATGCAAAAAGGACATTGTTTCCGGGATGAAAACTTTATTTGACACTACCTCAGAGTTAAGAATAAGGAGGATTTTTTTTCACGTAAATATGTATACATTCAAAAATGACTTCAAAAACCTCACAAACATTGATTTTGGAGTTACAAATAAATTTTAGTTAGTAAATTCATAAATATAGAATTCACATGTAATGAGGACAAACTATGTTTTCATCTTAATTGATCATATTGTATAATAACTGTATAATCAATATATAAAATCCATTGTTACTCCTCTCACATATATGCATGGATTATTGAAAACCCAACTGTTTTTTATTTCAGAAGATTGTTTTGAAAATGCCTTTTTTTTTTTTTACTGGGAAATGAAAAACTACATCATATTTGGAAATTGTTTTTCAAAGGTCATGTATTAGAAATCAAATTAATCAGAGAATATTGAAACTTCTAACCAAGAGTTACAGTTATACACAGCACACTGTTACTGCCTTTTACAAAACAATAGGAGTAGTGTTTAACTACTATACATGTCTCACTCTCTGCAGATGATTTTTAAGACACATAGGCCTATTTCACTTAATCTTAATTTAGCTGCCATCTGAAATAAAGATTTGTGTGATTAGATCATAGTGTCTTCCTATGATATCTTCAAAAACTTTTACACCATTGTTTCTTATTTTTCCCTCCCACTGTTAAATATATTCCTTTGACAATCTACCCTCCACTGAGGTTACAGTCTCTAGACGAGGCTGCCTAATGAAACAGTAGGTGAAAAGCAAAGGTAAGTTAATATACAGGTGTTCCTCAATTTAACTCCATGGCTTCTGCTAGTTTATCATGCTGGAAATATATTTGGCTTGTCAGAATGTGCAGGTCCTGTTTTTTTTTTTTTGAGCCTTAACTTGCACATGCATTTGTAACATAGGGGAATGCTGTCAACTTTTTAATTTATTTGGCTTCCTACATACATATTCCCCCAAATCCTTCCAATTCTTGCTTAGTCTCCTGTGGGAATATGTTATTTATATTGAGCGAGGTGTTGACATTGTGCTGCAACTTTTCTTCTAAATCACTTCATTTTAAAAGATAGGATAGAGGAAAAAGACGTGTACTTGAATGATCAGCTTTGTGCACTACATATTTGCCTTTCTCCTGTGTTTTTCTTTGTTTTATTTACTCAAGCAAAACGACAAACATACTATCATAAAATAAAACTATAAAGAAAATTCATCGACCTATGTGATAACCTTTCTCCTATTTAGACCAATCATAAAGGTCAATAAAATTATGAAGAATAGAAAATAGCCTCCCTTTACATGAACCATGTAACACAATAAGCATGGTGAAAGGAAAAGAATTACTAGGTCCTGCAGAATCAGGTTTTTCCTCCATGTTTACATCAGCATCCTTTTGGAGAACATTTATCATAAACTCTAAATATAAAGATGATAGATAACTGATAAAGTGAATAATTTAAGGCTGAGACATTATCAGTTATCTCATTTTTCAAATATATCTGCAATTATCTATTATTCCAGACATAGAATAATTTCAAAATTTATCCACGCTTTTGTGAGATATAATAAAACTATCATCTTCTCTGGGGTCAATATCCTACTGAATTTATATCTAGCACTTAATATCTTTTCAACGTAGAATAAGACATTTTACCTTCTGGCCAGAGTTTCCTTAACCATTTTCATAAATAGAAAATAAGTTCTCTGTTTCACTTGATTGAACTTATTTTTTAAATTCTTTCATTGCTCATTAAATTTTTATTTGTGTTAGTACACACTTGCAGTACATGATATGTACAAGTACATTTTATTTTCCATTCTTTCGTACCCCACTCTTCCTTCTCCCTTCATCTTTGGCTTCCTTTCCTTTTGCAAAAGATACAGAATTTAATACTAAATGGATATATTAGCAGAGGTGGTCCCAAAGAACTTCATTCTTGGTTCATGCTGTCCTGAACAAAAAACTTCTATAATTTTCTTGAAGTGAATAGAATCAGTATATAGTACATATTTTCCTTCTTATCTGAAAAGGATACCCAGACTGGTGACCATATCATTTTCCCCTATGCTAATGCTTTTAGGTAGAATTTAATATTCACTGATACATTTGCATTGTTTGGGGAAATGTTGAATAAAGTGACATCAGTTTTTTCATAGTACAGTCTGGGGCCAACATTCAAGTTCACTATATAAATTACACAAAGGTACTAAATATAGGGTAATGAATATTTGAATCACTATGGAAGAATTTATGACCCAACTTCCTGATGATAAATACATACATAGCTTCCATCCTGAACTGTGAATGTTGCACCTGGAAAGGTCTGATTATTATGAAAAAGTTTGTTTGTAGTTTTTAAATATCTTGAGGGAATAAACATATCCAGTAATTGAAGCCATGTTGTTGAAACGTTCAACTTCCCAGGTCCTAGAGATGCTATGATTTTTGTTTTATTTGATCCTGATCTTCTGTTAACAAAAATATATCTCTACCCCTTTTCTTTATTCATGTTTAAATTTGCAATCATGAGAATACAGTTGCCTTTCAGAGTAGTAGCTATTATTTATTATAATAGTATTATAACTTCTGGCTGACATACTTTTAACTTATGTGCTGTTCTTATTCTCATCCCCTGCTCACACGGAACAATCTGTAGTGTAATTCTTGCATTCAGAGAACAAAGGCACTAAAATATAATAATTTCCTCTAGATCGTTGGTAGGTTATACTGAACTCAAGATATGGATTCCAGTCACTTGTCTTCTCTGTCAAACAGTTGTCTAAGTTTCTATATTGATTATAATTCTGATCAAATACAATAGTTAACTCTCACAAGCTGCCAATGTCTTTGACCTCAGAACCTCTACCTCTGTGTATAATTTCTGAGATATATTTTAGACATCATTCAAAGTCACTTTACTTTCTCCCGAGCTCATTAATAACATTTAGCTTCTCAGAATTTTTTGGTTGTTGGTTCCTATGCCAATAGTTCTAAAGTTTCTGTGTCGTAGGTTGACTTCCTATGGTGAGTATCTGTCATAACACAGTCCAGTATTAACTTCAATTAGCTTAAATCAATTTGAAATTATGCCTAGGTGGTTGTACAAAGACAATTCAATTTATTAGTAAACAGAGGGTAAAGTGCTTTCTGCTCTGTTTCCCTTGATTTTTCTTTCGAAAATTGTTAAGTTTGTTGCATCACTGACTTCACTGAGTTAGTTAGTTGCCTACAACCTTTAGTTATAAATAGGATATATCCTGCTATTTTTAACTGAGTATTCCATCCTTTCCAAAATATGGGGAAGACATTGAAGAATTATTCTAAGACTCAGAAAAATGAAAAATTAAAAGTATTTTCTACACCCTATAGTTCAATGACTTCCTCCAAACTTTTATTTAATAGGGCTAGACATTAACCCAGTGTGTGTCAGACTGTTACCTGTCACTGAGAAATTTACTGCTCTCGATTGTGAATCTATTTAAACTATCCTTATAAAGTTTAAGTGATGCAAATTCACAAAACATTCCAAAGCATCTACTGAAGAATACATAATAAAAATGTAGTTCATATGTAAAATGGAATATTACGTTGAACCATAAGTGAATGAAATCTGGTCTTTTGTGAAATCCTAGATGCACCAGAGATTATTAAGATAATCCAGGCACAGAAAACCAAGTACATACTGCATGATCTCACTCATATGCAAGATCTAAAATGGCTGATCACATTGAAGTTGAAAGCCGAGCAGTAGAGAGCAGATGCTGGAGAGGGACAGGAGGTAGAAGGGGCCAAGAAAGGTAGATCAGTGAGTCTTGAGTTCAAGGTAGAAACAAAAAGTTCTGTTGTGCTATTGCACTTAGGGTAAAGAAAGGACTGAAAATTTTATCATAAAGAAAACTACTTTTAAACAATATCTAATATATACATATAATGAACAAAACAAATTGACCCACTAATAGGTTCAATGTATGTTTTAATAATCAATTAAAATAAATTTAAAAATTGAAAAGAGTAATTAATAAAATGGATCATAAAATAAAATAATTTCAGTTATAAAATGAAAATATGCAATTCTAAAAGTACTTCTATTCTTTGTATGTATCTCTCAAATATTAATGGCGTCCAACAGATACTTCTATTTTCTTATCTCTTCTTTTCTTGAAATTCTCGCTAGCACCTGTACCTCACATAGCCTGCCATCCTCTACTGCCTTACTAAAGCCATCTCCTTTCTGAGTCTCCTACTTTGCTCATTATCTTGCTGCTTTATCATGTGGGTTAATTCAATGTGTCCTGGTTAAAGTATTCTAGGCCTCTCTTCCTCCCAGATTCTGTGCCGTTCTGATTATTCCTTTAATTTATTCTCACAAAAGGCAGTTGACTTTATGGGTCATTGTCAGTAATTAGGCAGGAATGAATACAGTATAACTTATCACAGTCCTTCTTCGGTATACTGAAGATCAGCAACATTTGAATTTTTTTCTCTCTCTCTTTCTTTCTTTCTTTCTTTCTTTCTTTCTTTCTTTCTTTCTTTCTTTCTTTCTTTCTTTCTTTATTTCCTTCTCTTTCTTTCAACAGAAACTATACTACTTAAGAGATGGAGCTAAAATAAATGTGTGATAAAGCATTTTAAAATATCAATTAAAATACCTATATCAAAGTAATCATATTTCCAGTTATAATATAAAGTCAAAAAACTCAGGAAAAGAAAGTTCATTCTGTATCAAGTTAAATTTAAATGGTAGCTTTGTGGTAAAAGCCAGTGCCTTTCCAGTGCCTTTCCATTCTGATAACATTTTCAAAATGAAACACTTATCTTTATTTCATGCCTTACTCTATTAGCATACAAATTAAATTACATTAACATTTAGGAAATATTAAAATGTCTACAAGCTCTCTTATGGCTCACTGAAGGACATTCAGCTTTTTTCCTCAAGTCTCTCCTCTGTATATGTGTCTGGAAATTCTCAAGAGAAAGCATTGATTTTCATATTTGCAGTCTTGGTTAAACTGGCCCTTCCACCATTAGTGGAAAAAAAAAATTACCCTTCGTGCCTTAACTTTTCAGTTCCTGATCTCAAATGTAACTGTGTTAAGAATGTCTTTCTCAGTTTATACCTGTCATATCTGACTTTTAAAATGATGTACCAATCTCCTACACAATCAGTGTGATCGTATAGCACAAACATGTACTAATAAAAACAAAGATTAAGAAGATTAGTCACATTTGCAATACTATTTGAAAACACTTAAATCTATCAAGGGCAACAGAAAAATAAAATAGATAGGAAAACTGGCAAAGCTCAGGATGAATAGAAATGGTAATTAAGGAAGTATTTTATAAAATGAAGTAAATATTCTTAAAATGTATTATATAGACTGTAAGTTACTAATGTTATAAAGTTTTAATTAAAATATAATTGTTTAATAATTTAGAAATCTATATAACATGGAGAAAGAAATGCATGATGTACATACCTGGAAATTCACTAAGTCACTGAAAACAACACAGAACAGAACAAAAATTTAATTCTTTGTGATAGCCAAGCCTACGTGGCCCACCACATACATATTTCCAAGAAAAAACAACAATAACAAATTATTACTCAGACAAAAGGAACTTCGCTTGTCTTACTTGACCTGAGAACTGGAGTCATTATCATCGTTGGCTTAGCTAATGGACATCATTTGGAGAACAAAAATCTCTTCCCTGTTTATGGTGGATTTTACTGTGTGAACCAAGGTAGGAATGTTATCAGCCCTCATGTTTACACTGGGAAGACATGGCTCCCGGATCCTCCACAAAGATAGTCGGGAGTCATCAAACTGTCACAGAGATGAGAAAATACTCACAGGTTTTCTAAATTGTTCTCTAAGAAATAGGAGAAGCTCAGTTGTGGCTGACATTTGTAATCCCAGGACTCTGAGAAGCTGATTCAGACAGGTCAAAAGTTGGACACCGGGACGATTTAGTGATACGGCAAGACTGCCATGAAATAAAAAATTAGAAAAGAAAAAGAAAAGATCTGAGGAGAGGTGCAGCGTGAGGGCTCAGTTCATTCCCCAGTGATGAAGAAATATAGAATAATTAAATAGACATAAATAGACAAAATAGGATACAGGAGATGTAAGAAATCTCTCTCCCAGATATTCAACAGGAATATAAAGCCTGTGCTTTTTAGATCTTTTATTTTCTCCTTCCACTGTTCTCCACGATGTAGTGAGTATATGTGGAATAAATGGGAGATATTTGTAATGGACATAACATAGAGGATGGCCTAAATTGTTATAGAGAGGTAGTAAGAGAGAGAAAGAAAAAAAAAAGCAAATATCCATCAAATATCTCTGGTTTATAGATATTCATGAAATATACACGTTCAAAATTTAGTCACATTTTGTAACATATTTTGTCTCATATGGCTCAAAGACACACAGGGCTGGGGGTGTAGCTCAGTGGTGCCACACCTGCCTGACAAGTGCAAGGTTCTGTGTTCATTCCTTGGTGCCACAAAACAACAAAACAAAAACAAAACAAAACAAATTAACAAAAATGAGACATGTTCATTTGGGTCTGTAGCAAACATTCTGAGTGGTCCAAATGTGCTCCTCTTTGATGCACTCCTGACATATGAAATGTCTGCTCATGCCACACAGATGCTATCCTATCAAACAAGCCCAGGAGAGTAAGCCCACATCTGTTAACCAGAAGATTAGGCTGACAGCTTTGGTAGAAATACAAATACATAAAATTTTTCTATCTTCCTCTTATATATTGATTGAAATCAGTATTTGTTTTTGAGGATGCAGACAGTAGGACACATAGCAGACTGTATAGTCTGATATTTATGACGGTAGTTTATACTCATTCAAACTCACTTTCAGTATATCACATTTATTAGAATTGCAATTTCACATTTATTCTCATTCATATGTATAAATACTTGCATGCTGACATGTTGATTTTTATAATATTTCAAGATGTTAAAATCCTTCAAAACTTATGCAGGATTTAATCAAATTTAATAATTTATTTCTGGAGTGTATATAGACTCCATCGCCATAAGATTGCTTTCAAAAGTGCTTAGAAGGTCTGTACCCTGCATCTAGCTCAATGGATTAATTTAATAAAAAGAAATGATTAAACATAATCTATGGAATAGATATAATTATGAAAATAATTATATCATGACAGATGTCTCTATAATAGATTTGAAAATAAGTTATAATTTTCCAATATATGTAATTATATTTAAAATACTATACATTTCTATAATTATATATAGTATTTGTTTTATTATATACATAAGATTCATATATTGTTCCAATCCATTACAGACTTGTTTTACCCTGTCATTTAAATATATCTCAATATGTGAATACATATTTTGTATATCAAATAAAATATGCAAATATAATTTACATGTAAAATTTA
>PVIR01024896.1:0-25439 GCA_004026965.1 Petromus typicus | reverse complement strand
TACAATTTTATGCTGAGTTTAATGTTCATTTCAGTTTACAGAGCTGAACATGGTTTGCTAATAACTTTTCATAGTCTTTGCCAATAAAAGTTTCTCAAAATGAAATGTCTTTTAATGTGTTTCATTTTGGCAGTGGATCTGCAACTGAAGTAAAGTTTAAGCTGATGTATTTGAATGTGGTATGATATTCTTAAATATTCTTAAATTCCATTTGAGAAGAAGAGAAAATAAAAATGATCACAGTGATTTGGGTGAACTCATGTATAACATTATGATATAATATGATATGATGTGATATGATATGATATGTTATGACATGATATGATATGACATGACATGGCATGACATGATATATGACATGATATATTGATTTCTGTTCTGAACAAGGAATTTTTGAGTAAATCTGTCTCTAACGTGCTCATTTGACAAATTAACACCCTGAATCTCTGAGGATAGCTTGATTCTGCCATTGAGTTTAACTGTAGTTTTGAAATCATCACACTTCCTTTAAAAATGTCAAGAAGGGCCAGAAACAAGTAGCCCATGAAAGTTACACACACACACACACACACACACACACATTTCAGGTCTGCATATGATCTTGTTTTTTTAGAGAAATGATAATAATCCACAGAAATTAGAAATTACTTGAAATGTCAACTTTTGTTCTATTTTTATTTAGAGGCAGTTTGACTTATAAGTGTAAATACCCTGAAAAAGTATAAATTCCATGTAATTATGCTAACTTTTGAGAAGCTATAAAGAGAATATTTTATTAAAAATAATTTATAAAACCTGTCTGAGGATTGAGACTAGAGTTTGTAGTGTTAGCTATGGAAGCATTTCACTGGAATTCTTTAACAAATTGAACTATTAAAATATTTCTAAGTCACAATAATAAGTTATTTGAACTCATAAAATATGCTAAAGGAAACTTTTCATTGACACATACCATCTTGACTAGCTGTAGTCACATTTTATAGCTTAAATAGAAAGATTAACAATCAGTTGTTTATTATAAACCTAATATTTAAGGTTTGTCAAAAATGGAACTACCATCAGGACCAGAACTTTTCTTTATTGGTAGGTTTTTAATTCATTTGCAATTTCAGAGATTGATATTGGGGTGTTTAACATGTATATCTTCTTCATTCAACTTTGAAAGTTCATGTATGTCTAGAATCTATCCATTTCTTCTACATTTTTCATTTTATTGAAGAACAAATTTTTAAAGTAAGTATTTATTATCCTCTGGACTTCCTCTCAGTCGGTGGTAATTTCCCCCTTTTCATTCCTAATAGCATGGATGTAGCCTTTTCCTTTCTTTGTTTTTTTTTTGTTTGTTTGTTTGTTTTGTTTTGTTTTTAGGTTTTTGGAGACAGGGTCTCGCTTTGTGGTTCAGGCTGGCCCTGAGCTCAGCCTCCAACTCACATCACAATCCTCCTGCCTCTGCCTCCCGAGTGCTGGGATTACAGGTGTGAGCCACCACACCCGGCACTGTGGTATGTGGTACTGGTTGCTGCTGGGTGTGGGTCTCCACACCCAGTATTGTTATGTGATTACCTGGGAATCGAACCCGGGTCCTTGCGCTTGCAAGACAGGCGCCGGAACCACTGAGCTAACTCCCCGGCCCCCTTTCTTTGTTTGATAAGGTCCGTCAAGTGTCTGTCAATTTTGTTTATCCTTTCAAAGAACCAACTCTTCAACCATTGATTATTTTTTGTATTGTTCTCTTAGTCTCCATTGTATTAATTTCTGCACTGATCCTTATAATTTCTTGCCTAGTATGAGCTTTGGGTTAGTCTTGCTCCTCTTTTTCTGGTAGGTGGGAGTGTACACTTGTATAGCCCCTGTGGAAATCAGTTTGAAAATTCCTCAAAAAACTAAGGTTAGAGGTCACATTTGACCCGGTCATTCCCACGCTGTGATTCATATCACAGTGATATATGTGCACACATGTTTATAGCAGTTCAGTTTGTGATTGCTAAATCTGGGAAATGGCCAAAATGTTCACGAACTGGATTCTGGAAGTTGTGGGTTTTGTATAGAATAGAGTATTATACTGTTATGAAGAATAATAAGTTTGAGTCATTCATATTCAAATGGATGTACCTTCAGGACATCCTCATAAGTGAAATAAATAGGTCACAGGGGTGCAAATGTCATATATTTTCTCCGTTATGGGAAACTGAAGATGTAAATGATTTCTAGATTATACAATAGATATTGTGAAATGAAACAATTTAAAAGGAAATAGAGTGTAAGGGTAAATAACGAGGGGAAAAGGAATGTGATAATAATAAAAAATGAACAATGCTTATGTATATAAGGAGTCAGATGTTGCCAGGTGGGTGGGAGAAGGAGGAAAAATGAGAATCAAGTCATATTATATACTGGTACAAACTCTCAATGTTGAATGCGATGATGATGTGTGTATGTAATGTACCAATAAAGGTCTGAGTTTTAAAAAATATATAACTACCTATGGACTCAGATCTGAGACTACTTTGGCAGAGAATATGTAGAAATACTGAGAAAAACATAAAGTAGTAAGAGAAATTCAGGTTTTAATTTATGGATCTTAATATAACAGCTGGATAGTAGTGAACACGTCATATAGCCTATATAAATTTAAACAGCACAAATCAATTAGAAATATAATCCAGGGCTGGGTATTTATCTCAGTGGTTCCACCACCTGTCTTGCAAGTGCAAGGGCCTGGGTTTTGATCCCTGGTAACCACACACAACACAATACTGGATGTGGAAATTCATACCCACCATCAATCAGCATCACATACCGCAGCGCTGGTTGTGGGGGCTCATGCCTGTAATCCCAGCACTCATGAGGCAGAGGCAGGAGGATTGCTGTGAGTATGAGGCTGAGCTCAGGGTCAGCCTGATCAACAGAGTGAGACTCTGTCTCAAAAAAAAAAAAAAAAAAAAAAAAAAAAAAAAAAAAAAAAAAAAAAAAAAAAAAAAAAAAGGAATCCAACTGTGTGACTATATTGATTGTAAAATAACTATGACTATAATAGACTTACTATGACACACAGGAGAATATTTATTGAACTAAAGTGATGAAGATTAAGATCATGGATCAGTAACTCATTAACAAAGATACTTAAAATCAATGTCATTTAAAAATATTTATTCATGTACTAAAACAGCAGAATTTATATTTTCTCACTTTAAAATAGATACACATCATTATTTTAAATTAGCTTATTGCAAACACATTTCAGATTATACATGTATTTCATGTCATGCTAATATCATCTTGGTGACAGAGTTGAATGACATTAATACTTTTATTTTCTCTAAATTAGCCCAGCAAGCACTTATGCCAGTGAAGTAATGGGCTTCCTAAAGCCCTATTGTATCTTAATCATTCAGGTACTAAAGACAAGGATATGAAACACAGTAGCCTTTTCCAAATAAATACTGGAGAATGAAAGTGAGTAATAAGCAAGATAAGAGAAAATTAAAGTGTGGTTAGGACCTGAGAGGAAGATTATTATACTTTGAGTAAGAGAGATCTGCAAATAATGTTAAACATTATAAAAAGCCAAGTGAGATGAAGTTTAACATATTTTCATTAAATTTAATGTCCTGGAGATAATTTAGGACTTTAAACTCTTCCAGTGGACTGGTAGAACTTGATTTTTGTTTGTGACATATTAAGTAACAACTGTTATGTAAGGAAATGATAGTACATATTTAAACACAAAATATTACAGAAAGTATGTTTCAAAGAAGATAAAAAATGAGCCATTTCTGTTGAAAGAAACTAAATTTTGTTTTATCCATAATAAAGTAGTTAATTCTAAGTAGGAGCATGTTTTATACATTTAGAATTAAAGTTGTTATTAGTTCGTGGATTTTGTTCAATTTATAATTTATTTTTAACTGAATAGATAAAAACAACAAAATTGTACCTTAATGGGGAACCATTCGAGGTCTTCATGTATGTGTACGTCATGTTATTCAGGGTCTTAATTTTTCTGTATGAAGGAGATTAAATTATATGCTACAATTAGTGATAGTGCTGCAGCATTACGAAAGAGAAGGAAGGGGATTTGAAACACTCATTTTGGAATTTTAAAGAACATAATCACTAAAAAAAGAAATTGTCGAAAAATACTGAGAGCCCAAAGTGAATCTGCCCAGATAGATGATGCTCTCTGGAAATGCTGAGTTCATTGAAAGAGTTTTGAAAGGATTGTACATTATTGCAATGACCATAGGGACCATAAGGGTCATTTCTATTGCTTATAACATAAGGCATAAAGATAGCTCTGATAGTCATTTAATCCCTTATCATTGTCCCTAATGTAATTTTGCACTTGAATGATCTTGAGAGAATAGCTACTCTTTCCATGAGAGTCAGATGCTTTTTAAATGAACACCTGTGCATGATATAATAAATGATTCATTGAATGGCCCACACCAGAAATCAACTTCTGATCTATGGGACTATTTTGCAAGCAACCAAGCTCTGCTAAAGTATGCATTTTTGCTTGTCTTGTACAACTAATAGAAAAAAGAAACAGAGAACACTTCATGGGATTTTGGGTTGTTTTTTAATGATTTAATTGAATATGAATATTTAATGTAACAAATTCATTTGCCAATTTCCTTTTTGTACTTTGGTTGCCCCGCTCAGCTGTAGTGAAATCTTACCTATTTAAGTACAGACATTTGTATATATTTATACAGAGAAATATTTTTAAAAGTGAATACACAAACTGTCATCAAAATGACTATACAAAATACTGTCTGTCAACTTCATCTCTTTTACAAAAACTGAGTTTTATATTTAACCTACGTATCCTTATCACTGACTTAATTACATGGGAGAAGAAAAGCAGTAATCTCCACTCTAAACAATTGCATTACATTTTTTTCTGAGTAGAGTGATATAGAAATTATGTTTTCATAACAAGTAGCAAAGACTAATGGTACTTTGGTTCATGAGTTCAGTTCTCTCCACAGTACTCTTCACCAGCTAAACTGGACAGGAAGTAATTCAAATTTTCCTATAAGTTTGATCTTGAACTAGCCAATTGAATTTGACTTGGTTCTTGTTCAACTCAATTTATCAAAAGAATCACACAAAAACATTTGACACACACAATGACATTTGTGAACCAAGCTACCACCGAATTTAAGATATTTTGGAATACTGTATGCTTCATTTTTTTATGTTGTTGTCTGACATTTTAAATCACATTTGGATGGGTTAATGAGCTAGATGGACAATAACAGTAATTACGTCTCTCTATCCCACTCCAAATCCATGTGAGCCCTTACTTTGACAAACGTATTAATAGGCCATTTTCATTTAAATGTGAAATTTCACAAAATTTTTCTTGTTTTAGATTAAGAAATTTTAAAGAGTTAAGAAATGTTTAGAAAATACCTCTCATGAGCATAGGATAAAGTTATACAGGAGAATGAGAAGAGCAAGATTATAATAGATGTTTCTTGTGATCTTAGATTGCATAACTACATCACAGGAAAGAAGGAAAAGGAACGTTGGTTGTGTTTTTTCATTTGGTTATTTCTTATTATACCTAGTTCACTTTCTTTCTGGTTGTAGGTTTAGATAATATTTTTCACTTTATAATTTATATATACTGTAATATATATTCACAAATATATGAAATGTATAAAAAGAAAATGAAAATATAGTTACAATTTATCTAAATGTACGTAAAACTTAAGAAATATTATATTCAACATCTGTAACTAGGTATATTAGAATAGAATGTTTGTAGAAACATACTTAAGAAGATTTTAATGCTGAGTCCTGCCTTTTAATATATATATATATATATATATATATATATATATATATATAAAACTTTAAAATATATACTAACAAATCAATTTTTCATAATTTGAAAAATGTCCTTGAGCCTCAGGAAAATGAATCACTTTCACTGAGACTACAGAAAACTTGGCTGGTCTTCATGAAATTGACTTGTGAAGATAGTAACTCTAAAGTTTGCTTTCTTTATTGCTTTTCCCTTTATTAGAATATTACAACACTGAAATTTAGCTTCTGACTTCAAAAGAATTCAGCACCTGTGTAGTCTGTTTGTAATGAAGCCAAAGTAGAAGACTGAAGTTAAAGTTTTCATTTTTCATAAATATTTCTGTTGCATTTTAAATAAATGTTTTTCAGATTCATGCAATCTTTAAATATTTGCACACAGACTAGCTACAGCATACTGCTCAAATACATTTGTTTTTATTACTATTTGATATTTGAAATCTCTTTAATATTTTTCAAATATCAAATATAGCACCATTATACAATTCTGTTTGGATATTTTCACATCACAACCAATGTGATAAAATTTTATCTCTATTAAAATCAAGAAACTATTCACTAAAATATCATCAAAAATTGATTTTATTTTTACCATATTCATTTTAATACATAAGTGACTCAATTCACATGTAATAAGTTATTTATTTCAACAACATATATATCACACATTATGTCTAAATGGGAGAATCTCTAAGTTTTATAGTCCTGCTTAGGATTTTCAAGTGATCATATTATCATAAAATATCTCACAAATGTTTTGACATTGTGACTACACGTCTTTAAATGCACTATCAAAACTGTAAATTAGCATCTTTAATAACTCTGTAAACATAATTCTTCCCAAGACTTTCTCAAACATTAACCCTAATAAACACCTGGTAGTACTTCAGATTATTACAGTATTAATGCTGCTAATAATTTTCACACATGCAATAAAAATTAGTAACAATGTTTAAGACACATAACAGTAACAGATTTTACAAAGTTAATATTAAAACGTTTTTAACCATTTTATACTTCTTAAAGTAGCTAATGAAACAGGGAGACAAACTAAAATACATTATTTAGAAATGAGAAAGGGGAGATTTCAAATGATTAGTGATGACTGGTTTGCTATCTTCTTGAAGCTGGACTTCTAAACTTGATGTAAATTCAGCCCATTTCCAAGATTTTACAGAATTATTGTTTGCATAAAAGATGATATATTTAAGTCCTGGTTCCTGAGTCAGTGCAGCAGTATTTTTAGGAGGGATATTTGAGAAATAATTTGATTTTTGAGGTTCTGATTTCACTAATGGATTAGCATCATAATGATGATATGACAATGTGATTAACTTCTATCATAATAAATATGAAGAAAGAACAATTTCCCAAAAGTAAGTTTTCATGCTCAGCTTCCATGCCATAAAGTTATATGTTTTGCTTTTCAAAGAGCAATATATCAGTTTTTCTGATTTATTCAAATCAAATAACTGCTCGATGAAACCTCTGAAACAGCAAGCCAGAACAAATCCCTCCTCCTTTCAGTTGCTTTTCTCAGGTATTTTGTCACAGTAACACAAAGCTGATGCATCATTCTTATTTTGAGTAGAGGAGAGTTGCATTCTTATGATAAGACTAAACTGCATCTTTGGACACTTCTTTCTTTTTATTGCAAGAGGATAAGCATTCGTAGACATTCATTCTTGCTTCATTTCTAATAGTTATAAATACAGAGCTGTGGATTTAGCTCAGGCCTGAGTTCAATCCCTGGTACTGAAAAAAAAAAAAAAATGTCCCAGATGTCATGTTCCTCAGAACAATGACTCTCGCCTGTTGTCTTTAGGATTCTATCCAAAGTATGTATCAACATTTGGAGGAACATGAAAGACTGAAATACACTGAACGACTCAATGGTATAAAAATGTACACTAGTAAATTTTAGATTTTCATGGAGAAATTTCAGTGAAGCAATGAAATTTCAGATCAAAGCATATTTTTGAAGCAGAAATAAGAAGGAAAGTGGTCAGGTAGCCAGATGACTCGATACACTTACTTGGCATTGTTAATACTGTTCTCTGCTACCTCATATCCATATCGCAGTATGTAGCACATAGTTTAATGCTTTTTTCCCTGGGGATTTTCTTCTCTCTCATTTTTACCAGAGTTTATCTCTCTCCCACTCTAGGGGTTGTTTTGGGTTACCAAGGAAGGAAACATTTTCATAAACAGAGAACTGATTCTGGAATAGTGATTTAACAACACAGTCAGCATCCATGATTGACATGTGGATATTCTAAAAAGTGAGGTGCATATTGCTCCCCTCAAGTTAAAGAGGTTAATAAGCTGAGACCTACAGCCATTTTTTCACTATGGAGTGATTGTCTTGTGAGCATCAGTTATCTTCACTGCCAGAGAAAATGCTGCTGGTCACTTGAATTGAAATTTTCTATCAAGCCAAGCCTCAAGTACACCTTACATCTGATTTTAATATGCATAAAATAGATATTCTTTTTGTTTAATACAATCTCAGATTTTTATTATATGCAGCATAAAATATAAAATTAGATAAGACAGGAGACAATAAACTGTAGGAAGCCAAAGGGTACATGTGTTTTAAAATCACTATTTCTGTACTTTTAGTAATTTAGTTTAATTAAGTTGGGATACAGTGGGGATTCTTCAGACAAACTGAAAATGAAAGTATAGAAACAAAATGGTTAATAAATGGAAGATTCATGAAATTCTAGCTGTAATTGACTAACCAAAAGAGTAGGAGGAGATAGAGGTAAAGCTCTGTGATTAGCTATCAATAATAGGAATAATACTTCCTAAACAACTGAAGAAACGCACAAATTCTTGACAAATACACAAAGAATTATTGAGATTTCCAGTAATGTAAAGATTTATAATGTATCTACCAATGGAACATCTTTGTCTGCTTTCTATTGCTTTACCTGGATAGCACAACCTAACTACTTTATATAGGGCAGAGGTTTCTCTTGTCTATGGCTGTGGGTTTGGAGGGGTCCACCTCTGCTAATCCAGTGCTTGCTGCTGTGAACTTGGAGTTCTGAGTCAGCATAAGGTATCACATGATAAAACAGACACAAGAGATAGGGTCAAACTGAACATTATAAATCTGGCCTCGCATAGCCCATTAACTGATTAATCCAATAATAAATTCACTCATTCCTCAGTGAATGGGTGAGTTCATTCATGGGACAAACTTCTGATGACCTAAATTCTTAAGTGTCTTACAGGGTTATTGATCTTTATACTTCATAATGGAGGTTAAATTTCAGCAAGCCTTGGTTGGGACATTCACACTGTAAGAGAACTTATTTATTGGCATTTAGAAATTATTACATCTTTTCAGTTAGAAGAAAATATCTGAATTGAAATCACATTTTGCATACCAAATACTTAGGAAAAACAAAGATGGAGTGACATATTTTATAGGAAACTGTGGCATTTATCCGCTTGAAAGAAAAGAAGGTCAAAACGAAAGGATAAATAGAAGGTATGAAAACAAAAGGGCTGCCCACACTTTGGTATATGTAATTACTAATTTTATCTTATTTATATAATGAGTATGTCCAACATAGTAAATATAAATCATGGTTCTCTACTGAGCTGTGTGTAGTGTCAAACAAATTTTCTGTACTAAATAAATTTTTATTACTCAATATAAATAAATATATGACATAGAAAATCTCTCTAGGAGAAAATCAATATTTAATTAATTAACTCATTTTTCTGAAACTTTCCCTATAGTTTTCTACCTTTCTGAGTAGAGAAATAACATTTTAATATATATATATATATGTATATATGTATATATATAGAGAGAGATAGATAAATAGATATATTGATATATGATATATGTATTAAATGTCAAGTTGCCTCGTTTCTAACAAATATTGTCATAAAATAGTTCATTATCTAAGATCAGTCTAGAAATTAAGCATAGCCAATGACTTTCATGGTTCTATGGACTATTGAGGAATATATTCATAAGCGTAGACAGATGTTGAATCACACAGCCATTTAGAAACAACTACACTTTTGCCTGGAGTGCTAAAAGATGGATTTTTGGAATAAGCAAGAATCAGGCTAGCTAGAGTTAGAAGAGTGGGATGGAATTTTCAGAAGAAAAAATAGACACAAACCAGTGTTACACTAAAGGCTAGTGACGTGACAAAAGAATAGTAGTGAAACATGTGATGACATTTTTAGCTATAAAGTAACAAAGTTTCAAAAAATATATTTTCTATGTAAAGAAATGATGAAGGGATGCAAGCTTGAGAAGATTCTATTTTTTTGGAGCTTTGAATTCAAGGTTGAGGTATTTAATAGTAACCAGTCATTGAAGATTTTTGTAAGGTTACCCCAAATGTACAGATAAAGAACAATAACAAACTCTTCAGTAAGTAGTCAACAGTGCATTAGATGCAGTCGAACTAAAGATAGATTAATATTCGGATATGAGACTATGAGAATAAACTAAGCTAAAGTGAAACTAAGCTAAAGTAAAATGAATTATTACTAAGGTAGATTCAGAGACTGGACAGTGTGTATTTGTTTCAATAAGGTTGTGAAATGTAGAGAGGGAATGTAAATGACTCAATTAAATTGTGGTGCTTCTAAGATGTTTTAATGCAGGCAATCAAAATTAGTTTTTATGTGTATATATGTATTTATTTTGAGACAGGGTCTCACTTTGTAGTTCAGGCTGGTCCTGAGCTCAAACTTGAACTCACAGCAATCCTCCTGCCTCTGCTTTCAAAGTGCTGCGGTTACAGACATGAGCCCATCATGCCCAGCACTGCGGTATGTGGTACTAATTGCTGATGGGTGTGAGTCTCCACACCCAGGTTTGTTGTATGTGGTAACTTGGGATAGAACCCAGGCCTTTGCACTTGCAAGACCGGCACCAGAACCACTGAGCTAATTCTCAGGAGTATTTTTATGAATTTTAATAGATTAAGTTGAATGATTGCTAAAACTGAATACTAGGTAATAATTGTATATTTTATCAAGATGAAGATAGTCCATTAAAAAAATTTTTGCAGTTAAGAGAAAAAGAAATCTATTAGTCTTCTAATTTCAATACCTTGAACACAATTATTATGATTTTGGAATTTATTAAAACATGTTCATGTACGTGTTTGTTTTAACTACATAAAATTGTAATGCAAGGTCTATAGGAAAACTTAATGGAAAAATAAATCGTCTTTTCAACTTTTTTTAAATGAAATTTTCATTGGTACATTACATATACACATCATGATTGCACTCAACAATGAGAATTTGTACCCATATATGACACAACTTAATTCTCAGTTTTTCTAATGTAAGTCACTTCATATATGAAAAATAAGCTTTCAGATGTCTCTGTCTATTCAAATAAAATGAAGGAGGCCCATAACTGATATGTGATCTGATCATTTCACATTAGATTAACTTTGGTGAGTCACTTCTACAGAGAAAAGAAGAATGTATTAGTTTTAGTATAAAAAATGAATGCAACCAAATGACTATAGCCTAGGGGGGAAAATTTTAGTTTATTGCAAGAGCAAAAAAGGAAAACTCTTCTTTAACAGTAAAGATTTGTATGAATCTAGTCTAACCAGGGCCTGGAGCAATATTTCAGTCCTGGATAATTGTTAAATTATACTAGAGATAAAACCATATAATAAATTAAATTAAGCAGTGATTTGCTGTTTGATCTCTATGATTATCATCTACACATTCAAAATTTCAAGGACATTTTTTTATTTTACAATAAATATGTAGGTTTACTCATAGAGTCTATCAAAAGAATAATTAGTATGAGGACAAATTATACCTTATTTTGACAATTATTTCTTACTATCTTTATGTACAGATATAATGTATCTATACCCACCTATTCTCATATATGTAGATATTTCTATATGAATGTTAATATAAAAATATATTTTTGATGACTATAAACACTTTTTTGTTTAAACTGGGATTCTTAATAATGTTTTTATATATTTGATTCCCAACAGACTAAAATTAGAATTTAATTGTTATGTTTAGAATTCACTCATTTTCATTCAGATTTCTATTTTTAGGCATATATATATCAGATATTATTTTTTACATGAGCAAAAAATTATAAAAACAAAAAAGTTATTTTGAAATTTGCACAACTTTCTAATTTGACCATTGAAGTTTAATATCATCTGCTTTTATTAGGATTGTTTCACTTTCTTTGACATAATTATTTATTTCAGTGAGATGCTGAAGTTTTAGGAAAACAACTTCCATCATAATTGTACAAGAAAACTTTAGTCTTCACACATGAGCCTGCATCTACCATTTTTATATCTGGAAGTACTTTCTATCCTTTATCTTTCTTTATAATATCTGGTAATCCTGGTGATATTTTCTCTAAATTTTGTTTTATATTAATTCAGACCAAAGTAGATGGCAAGTGTGTTTATGATGAGAGTAAAAGCATTTGACATTAAGAGATCATTGAAGTAAATTTAAGTTCTAACACTGAGACTTTTAAAAATTCACAAGGTTAATATGCCTAAGTGTATTCTGTTTATGTTTAAAATTCACTTATTGTGTCAAATAAAATAAAGTTTTCAGTCCCACATCACTTTCCCTTCCACATGAGATAATGTTCATTTTGATTTATGGTACACACTGCTATTCTTAGCGATGGGGAAAATTAGCCTAGTCAGGATGGATATTTTCTCAGCATGAGGTCCGTGTTTTCCATGTACTTCTGCTCCATCTCTCTACAAGAATGCTCTTTAGAGTTATTTTTATGTTTTACAAACAAAAAGAAGGCAGAGGAACCTTTTGATAATTCATCTTTGGGACTGTTACTTTTAAACAGATATTCTTTTAAATAGTTTTGTTTAAATCTTAATAGGAATAAATGAGGGGTGGTAGGGTGGGTAGGGCTATGGGAAAAAATGAAAATTAAGTTGTGTCTTATACTCGTACAAATACCCATTATGGAGTGCAATCATGATGTGTATATTTAATGTACCAATAAAGATTTAAAAAAAAAAACTTCTTAAAGAATTAACAGATAACACAGATACTATGCATGTAGCAGTCTGGCAATACAGCAGCCACATGCTACATAAATAGAAATTTGTCATATGAAAAATAAGACAATAAGATTCAGTTTTTACTGTCTTCAGAGAATGGAGACTAAAGTCATAAAATAGAATGAAAAAATTAAAATTTCTAACAGAAATAATGAAATATAAAACAAATCCATAAAAACAGTTCATTTTAATTTTTCAAATAATTATAAATTAGTACCATAAGATTTATGAAAATATTAACTTACTTTATATGTAGCAGCTTTTATTGTCACTTTTGCATCCCAGTAAATTATATGATGTACTTGATTGTGTAACATGTGACAAAAGCAACAACATACACTGCATGGCTAATGTTCAACGATAATGAACTGGTTCAACATAAATTTAATAGAGTGTTACTCTAAGACTGTCTTTATATTAACAGATAAGTAATGAAATAGGCAGAATTTGACCTCAGTAATAAAAGTATCTTGTTGTTGCATGTTTATCTTTACTGTATGGCTCCTGCGGGTGCTGTGTTACTCACACTTTCAGTCTTTAACCTTTTTCAGTATTGTCATTAACCTTTCTTTTGTGGTTTATATGTAACCACCATCTATGCTCTGTTTAAAGAAATGAGTAACTGATAGAAATCAGCAATTTATTTACAAAACAAGATCTACTATATAGACTGAATATAAAGTTAATAAAATTCCTCATTCATGTAGTTTCTACTTGCTTTTTGAAGTTGTGACAAAAAAAATTTTCCTGCTGCTCATCAGTACTGTAAAATTGACTTGGGAAAACCAAAACACTTGTTTCCAGGATTTAGCAATCACAAACTGAACTGCTATAAACATGAGTGAATATATGTTGCTGTGATATGAATCTTTTAATTCTTTTGAGTATATAACTAGCAGAGCTATGGCCAGGTCAAATGAGACCTCCAATCCCAGATTTTTGAAGAATCTCCACACTGATTTCCACAGAAGTTGTACTAGTCCACATTCCTACCACCAGTGGAGAAGGGTTCTTTTTGCTCCACACCTCGTCAACATGTGTTGCTGGATAATTCTGAGATAGCAGCCATGACCTGTGATGTTGTGCATTTCTTCATATACTTTGTAGTTGCCCTAACTTCTTCTTCTGGAAAGTATCTGTTCATTTCAGATGCCTATTTTTAAATTAGGTCTTTAAATTTGCGTGGGCTAATTTGTTTTAAGCTCTTTATATATTCTAGATAGTAGCCCTTTGTCTGAAAAACAGCTAGTAAAGATCCTTTCCCATATTTTTGGTTGCTTTTCACTCTGTTGGTGGTTTCCTTTGTTGTGAAAGAGCTTTTTAATAGAATGATATCCCATTTGTTGATTTCTTCTGCAAATTCTTGTGCTATAGAGGTTTTGTTCAGGAAATCTTTCCCTAAGCCAATATTTTCTAGGAACTGATATAACAAAGGAGGTGAAAACCACAGCACTGTGAAAAAGGAGCTAGAAGAAGATATCAAAAAATGGAAAGACATACCTTGTTCCTGGGTAGGAAGATCCAATATCATCAAAATGGCTATACACCACAACTACTATATAGATTCAGCACAATCCCAATTGAAATCCCAATAGCATATTTCACAGACATAGAGAAAAAAATCCAAACAAAAAACCTAGAATAGTGAAAGCAATTCTAAGCAACAAGGACATGGTGGGGAGTATTATGATCCTCAACCTGAAATTATACTGTAAAGCCACTATGACAAAATCTACATGATACTGGTAAAGTAAAACACCTGAGGATCAGTGGAGTAGATTAGAAGATCCAGAAACAACTCCAGACACACTGAGTCACCTCATCTTTGACAAAGGAGCCAAATATAATCAATGGAGGAAAGATAGCCTCTTCAACAAATGGTACTGGAAAAACAAAGCTTTAACTTGTCAAAGACTAAAGTTAGGCCTATCTCTTTTACCGTGCACCAAGTTAAAATCAAAGTGGTTATGAAAACTAAATAGTCATAACTTCTTACTTAAATTATTATGATTTTTTGAGACAGGAACTTGCTTTGTATTACAGACTGGCCCTGAGCTCACTATTTTAACTAGGCAAGTCCTGAATTCACACCAATCCTCCTGCCTCTGCCTCTTGAGTGCTGAGATTATAGGCATGACCTACCATTCCAGGAACTGTGGTATGTGGTACTGATTGTTGGTCATGTGTTACCACACCAGACATTGTTGTAAGTGGTTACCAGGGATAACACGGAGGTCCTAGTTCTTGCAAAGCAGGCACTGGAGCCACTGAACTAAATCCCCAGCCCTAATTATTATGAATTTTTTAAAAGAGGGTCAGAATAAACTTATTGTAACAGAAAAAAATGTCACATTGCATGTCTCATTCTTAGAGCTATCCTGTCCAGTAAGGTTAAGTTTTTCACTTGTCATAAGTAATTGAAGAACAGCTTTCTGATTAATTGTAGCAGGCTTTGCATTCATACAAATTCTTTTTAAAATATTTGCAATCATTGCAGTTCAGTTTTGTGAATGAGTATGTGGCAATTGGAAATGTTGACATATTGTTGAAACCAGCACATTTAAAGCTGACAAGTGTTTCCACATCATGTATTATAACTGTTCTGATCTGACAGCAGGATGGTTAGGGAAGCACTGGATGTCAACATCTTTCATTACTTTCCCGACCATAAACAGTTTTGACAAAAGTCGTAGATACAGGACTCTGTAAAGTAATACAAGAAAACAAAATGGATATAAAAGCATTGATCAGGTTCAAATATGTATGAAACTTCTGGAGATTTCCCCTCTGCTAGAACCTAGCCCAAAGCAATCCAAGGGATCTATACTAATTTATAATGTTGCAGATATTTGTGGTGGCCCCTTCAAAAATAATTAAGTCTGAATGCTGGAAAATTCTATATGAAGGTTTATTTTTAATTCAGAAGATAACAGTCTAAATTTTCAAAATATTACTTTTAATTAATTTGAGTGGCCTACAGTTTTCCAAGATATTCCCTAAATACAACTATTACTCTCTACTTTTTCGTTCTATTTTTTTTTCTTTTTGGTCTCTTGATATTTGTAGATTGACTGGATGATATTTTTCAGGATGAAAATAACAGAGATGAATGTGAAAATAATATTCAAATAAAAATATACAATTTATGAAAGTTATTGAAGCTTCAATTGGAAATTTCATAATGAATTTTTTATTTTTAATTATGATAAAAATAACAAATTATTTTCATTGTAGTACGAAGTGAAAGTATTCTCAAATATCACACCTTTGCACATTCTACCACTGCCACTATCAAGCATGCAGGACACTTGAATATTAATGTACACACAGCTGTATTTACAAAATTTAGTTGTATATAGAAAAAAGGTATTTTAGTTACACTGACCATATCAAAAATTTTGTTCAGTGAGAAAGCCAAATTATATTATTTTATAATTTCATAGGACAAGTGATTAATAATGAAGTGTAAGATTAATATCATAATTATAGAAGGCTGAGTCAGAGCACAAGTTGCAGTGGAGAAAAGTACTCTATCCTGGTACTACATCTGATATATACCACATATTTTTATTTTATGTGTAGTGTTTACCATCTCTTACGTACTGTTTGTGTTATACGAGTTTTCATAGCTTTGTTTCTTAGAATTGATTTTGCGCCGCTCCAGAGAAGCAAAGGAAATAAATCACAAGGGACAATCTGTATGAAGTGCAAGAGCAGTGGACGTGAGGGTTTACTGCTTACGCAGGTGTGTGCACTCGAGAGACACTGTTCCAAAGTTCTCACATTCTACTTATTTATGTGCTGGCTTCCTTAGGTGTGGTGGAGGGAAGACGCTCCACAAAACTACCATCTCCTCCAGCGAATTTCTATCCAATCTCTCCAGCACAGTTGCAGCCTCGGGTGAAAGGCTCCAGGTCCTGCTGTAGATAACCGGATGTGACGTTGCAGTGTTGGAAGCACAAACTCATTGACTTCAACTGAGTCCTTTCTCCTGCATTCTACATTTCGAGTGGACATCGTCTTCCTTTCAGCCCTTGAAGCCCACTTTTACTGATGATTTTCAGGTTCTGCACGGAAACAACGGCCTCTCAAAATCTGTGTGCAGTTCCGCAACTGTGTTGAGAAATCTATACAACAAATCCCCAAGGTATTCATGTGTAAATACAAACACACACACATACATGGCCGTCATCTAGTGAGTCTGTTATTCTAAGGAAACTTTGACTCACGTGACTTCTAATCAAAGTGTGGTGTTACTTCAGTATGTCTTCTTTTCTTAAATGAATTTCAGAGGACTTTGTGCTCTGGTCTCCATTGTTTTATTTCTTCTTGATTGGCATAAAATATTATTAAAGATGAGAATTCAGAATAATTTAAATGGTCTCAAATTATGACTGTATATAATATCTATATAGTAGTTGTTTTATGTTTGTTTTTCCTTTTGGTATCAGAGATCAAACTTCGGACCTAGAGCTTGCAAGGCAGGTGTTAGAATCACTGAGCTAAATCCCTAACCCCTGTAATATTTTTTATGGATAACGCATATATAAGAACCATACTGTTTAATCCATTACAACTTTTGAACGTGGAGCTGGTGATAGCTATCATATATAACTAAAAATCACCTTCAGTATTTATGCTTGTGAAATATAGCATGGGATACTTCAAACAAAATAAGAGTAAAAATTTGAATAACTCTATTCTAAATGGAGAAACAATCACATTGAAATGGTTGTCTATGAACATTACCACATGCACAGGTAATAGACCACGATTTCATCATTGTAAATTAAAGAAAAAGTCACAGATAGCTTAACTGTCTATGTACAGATTATTCAGGTATTTCCAGAAATATCTGGAAAAGGCTAAACAGTCTTTTTTAATTAAATGAGATTAAGTGTTATTTTGGCTCCTCACAATTCTATACTAGGACTTTTAGCTTTACAACTTATTTGTATATCCACATTTAATTTCATAATATCTTTTATGAATGTTTGATTTGTTTAAGAAATGACAATACTTGTACATATCCATGCATCATAATGTGAAGTTTTAATTCATAATGTAACCTGAATAGTGAACAAGTCAGGACAATTAGTTTATCTGTTACTTTAAAATACACACACACACACACACACACACACACACACACACACACACACATATATATATATATATAGTTTAACTGGTATTGTTTTGCTTACTGTGCCCTATTATTCCCCCTCATATAGTTTTGCTCATTTCTCCAATGTTGCTATACTAATTAATATGTTACTTCATCTGACTAATGAGTTCTTGAATTTTTATGGTGATTAGCATCTGATCAATGAGGCATCCATTTACATTACATGTGTAAAGAGACAATAGATGATCTGTACTATTTGTGTATAATACTGTCTTGGTATCAGTCTTGTATTTTAAAATATTCTTCTCCTCAATGTGCCTCCTTTTCCTCCCCTTTTTTTGCCTCCTCTTCTTGCATCACCACCACAATGATTCAAAAGTCGGTGGCTCTGTTAGATTTTTGTTTTACTGGTTTGTATTTTTTCTGCACCACAGAGAAAACTCAGAGGCTTAAACATGCTATGCAACATTTTTACCACTGAGACATCCATATAGCTGCTGTTTAAAAATTAAATAACAAACTCTTAATGAGAAATTTCATTTCCTTGACATTTTAAAATCTTTCCTTCTACTAGCCTAGCATGTTCATGTGTGAAAAAATCCATTATGGGTTAAAATGACCATTTTATGTTTTCTCAATCAGTGAGTTTTAACATTTGATATTTCTTAAGTCCCTAAAATTGGTCCATGGATAGCACAGAAAGGCACAGCCTATTGTCTGTAGCATAAGAACTGATAGTTTTTCTCTCTGATTCAAATGCTTAAACATAAGTTTTATTACTCTTCCTTGTGCACGTTTCTAACCCTGCAGACAGCAACTAATTAACATTGCTTTAGATCAATTTGTTTCAGACATCACAGCAATGATGTATGCATTCAACTCTAATTAAGACATCAGACGGAACCTCTGCAAACATTTGGTATAATCCTAAGGATACTATTTATCAAGATGCTGCACTTCTCAAACACCTGTACAGAATCAGCAACATAATTAGAGGCAAGTTGTGTCTTAGAAACAAATAAGATAATTGGAATAAGTGTCTTCACATAACTACTTTGAAAAGGAATCATGAGAAAGGTTGCATCTATTCTCTGAATAGAGAAAATTGCTATTTAAGACTGAGCAATAGTATTATGACTCCTACAATTAGCTTCTAGCTAACATGCACTGGGTGACTGTTAAGTCAGTGCTATATAATTTATATTTGCTCCTCTGTATAGTTAAACATATATTTTGACTAAATGCGTGAGGATGTTACTCAAATAATCAGTATGATGGAATCTAGGGTATACGTGATATTGCATTTTTTCAGGATTGTTTTTTAAGTTTCTGTTATAATTTAGGTAAACATAATGATCACATTAATCATAGGAAATTTCTACCTGTACATAACATATTTTAATTCTTATTTGTAAATATTTTCCTTCTATCCCTTCAATCCTTCTTCACCTCCTTATTTACAAATCTTTGTCTCTATTCTTTTCATATATTTTCCCTTTCCATTCTTTCACTCTCCCTCCTTCCTGTTGCTCATTTCCACTTACACATTTTCTTCCTATTTCACAACATTTATTATACACTTTGGTCCTTATTTGCATTTTAAGTTTCTCATCTCAGAGGAAAAAATCTGATATTTATACATTTGGTTCTAATTCTTTTCACTAAGAGTATAATTTCAAAGTATATCCATTTATTTATAAATGTCTAGAGTTTATCTTTCTTTTCTTTCTTTACCTCTTGAATAAATAAAACTATCTTCTTTATTTATTTGTACTTTGACTTGGACTTCAGCTATTTTCAAGATCTAGCCACTATAAACATGGATATACATACAGGGTGGTGATATGATGTTTGTTTGTTTGTTTGTTTGTTTTTTCTGGAAGATAACAAGCAGGGAAGTAGCGGGGTTAAGAGAATCTCTAGTTTTTGAGGACTCTCCACACCAATTTTCACAGTGGCTGCACAAGTCTACACTCCCACCAACAGGGAAGAAGGGTTCCTTTGTCCTGATGGCCCTGCCAGGATTTGTTTTGGGTTGACTTCTTGGTAGAGCTGTTCTTTCTCAAGTAAAATAAAATCTCAGCACTGTTTTAATTTATATTTCTGGGGTGACCAAAATTTTTCACATATTTATTTACTATTTATGTTTCTTCATTGAGAAAAGAATATTCATTTCAGATCCCCATTTTTCTAATGGATCTTTAAATTTAGATAATTTTATTTCCTCAGTTCTTTATATATTCAAGATATTAGTCTTTCTCTGGGCATAGCTGTCATTTTCTTTCCACTATGTTGGTTTTCTCTTTACTCTGTTCATGATTTTACTGTGCTAAAGCTTTTTTAATAAGATGGAATCTCAGTAATGGATTCATTGGAATATTTCCCATATGATCAAAACTCCCAATAAATAGCAATAACAAACTTATTGGAATAGAAATTAAGGAAATGTGGTTTTCACAAAAAATAAATAAATAAAAATACAATATTTAGGCTTCCTTCTAACAGGAAGGTAAAATTCTTTACATTGAAAAATACAGTACTCTGTAAACGGAGGTAAAAAAATAATATCAGGAAATGAAAGCACACCCCTTGCTCTTGGATAGGCAGAATCAACATAGGGAAAATGGACATACTTTCAAAATTTTTGTACAGATTTAATGCAATTCCAATCAAAATAGCTCTAGCATAAATCACAGAACTAGAGAAAACATGCCTAAAATTCATTTGAAACCAGAAAAGACCTAGAATACCAAAAGCAATACTGAACAACAAAGGCCAGGTGGGAAAAATCACAATCCTTGACCTCAAATTATCCCACAGATCTACTGTGATGAAACCAGCACAGTAATGACAAAACAAGAGAGAAAATCAACCAAAACAAACCAAAAACAGATTTGAAGACCAATGCAACAGGTTAGAAGTTGCAAAAACAACCTCAAATACCCTCAGCTATCTTCTCTTTCAAAAAGGGAATGAACACCTTCACTACAAGAAAGAAATGGTGGTAGAAAAAGTTTCGCACCTGGAAGACTAAAACCAGACCCATGTCTCTCACCACGCATTTGGCTAAATTCAAAATGGATCAAAGATGTCAATATTAAAATGGAAACACTAAATCTACTTGAAGAGAGAATAGGTAGAACTCTTCATGACATAAGTGTAAAGCAAACTGTATTCTTATCAAATTTTGCCATTCGTGTTCAACCTTTGCTTAGATATTGCTCTGTTTAGGCCATTTTTACACACTTCCATTTTTTTTTTAGGAGACTAATCAATCCACCCTTTTGAGTATACCCCTGTAGATTGTATAAAGCCAATAAAGTATATTTTATTATAAATAAATGTTCTATTTTTACATTTTACTTTCTGTTTTTAAAAGCAATTACAATGAGTATTCTGACGGGATTTCTGAGAAAAGCTCATTGGTAAATATTTTTCCACTGGAAGCACACCCTATATGTGGATTGGACACTAGTGTTGCCAGGTGAGTGTACGCTGTTCATATAGACAGTGTGACAGAAGAGCTTTTGTTCAAAACATGAGTTCAATCAGGAAAATATTGTATGCATACACAGTGCAGTACCATTTACCCAAACAACATGGGGAAAGCCTGTCATTTGTGACAGGATGGATGAATGTGGAGGACATTAAGTAAAGCAAAGAAGACAGGCACAAGAAGACAAGTACTGCATCATATGTCTAATCTAAAAGGAAAACTGATATCTGTGAAATGGACAGTACTAATCAACAGGGGACAGAATGGTTTTTGGGAGAGTCTTAGGGAGATGTCGATCAAAGATAAAAATGTAATTTAGAAAGGATGATAGGTTGAAGGTATCTGCCTTACTTCATGTGGCCGTCATTACTTCTACATATTACTCTAGAAAAATGTTACGAATGGATATAAAGTGGACTTATTACAAAACTGGTAAAAGTTTGACCTAATCCTTAGAGATGGATCTCTGCTTGGAGGTGACCATGGGCTGCTGACATTCAAATAAAAGCCATTGCCAACACACAGGATTTTGGATTAACTTCTGAATGTGTCGGACTAATAGCACACAGGGAAAAGATCAAACTTCATACCTGAAAACTCATACATGTAATATGTACATGAATTTGACAAGGTTATTTATATTTGGAGATCTGTTTACTCATCATAACTATTTCTAATATATCACTTATATTATGCATAGTTTCTATATGTTTATTTTAGGAAATTAAATAATATAATGAAGTATTTGAAGCATGATAATTCTCAATGTTTACACAATTCAAAAGTTTAATGTGCACAATTCAAAAGTTTAATGATATTAATAAACTATTAAATTATTTTTCAGTATTTCATCAACAATTTCAATATATTTCTGTTCTAATAAATTACTTAGTCTACATCCTTGGACTCTCAAATATCATTACAGTGTAAATTCAGATGAGTGACACATACAAATTCCAAGCCTCCACAGTTGATAAAATTTCTTCTGAACATCCATTTGAAAAAATTATGTTCACTCATGCAAGAAAATACACCAGACCATTCACATTGCAGACGTAAGCATGAAAAAACTAAAGTGTGCAGTGAATTTTAAACACATCTTTAATTTGACAGCAGTTACCTAGCAAGAGAGGAAAAAAACAGAATTATTTACAGTTTATAGCCATTTCTACTGGGTAAAAATTGACACCGGAGGAGCCTACCTATCCTTTGGTGACCCTTCTATGGTGACAGTACTGCAATGGCACTGTAAATAAGTCTGCTGGGATTGATCCTCATACCCAATAGGACACTCTTGTCTATAATATCACAAAAAAAAGTAAGGAAGGGAAAATATTCCCTGGTAGAACATGAGGTTTTCTAAGCGTTGTACAGACAGAGCCATCACGAAGTCAGCAGCGAAAGTGCACAGTTGGAAATTGTCAGCCTGCGAGTCAGCGAAATGTCTTGGCAGGAAGTCGCAGGACGTGCGGAAGAGCAGTCACTGTCTTATTTATTTACCACTCCTGGGAACGTTAATGTGAAAGTGACTAATATGGTATAATAGTTCCCAGAACTAATTAATTAATCATAGCATGTCATTAATAGGTTCTGTCCTTGGGGGGAATATTTCATGCTCAGGGAAATTAAACCATTTTATTATGATAAAGTTTCCCTAGTCAAAATTGCTTTAATTTTACATTCTCTCACCATTAACTGGGCGGCCATGTCCAGAAAGATGAACTTATTTTCCTGGGGTAGGCAGGGGTAGGGCAAAAAAACAAGTACTGTCATTGTGAAATTGAAAATAACGCACACAAATTTTCTCCCTGAATTTTGCCTTCAATAACAACACTTGTTCCCTTGGTGTCTTTTCCTTAAATGAATAAAGCAAAATTCAGAAAGCTGCAGAGATTAGTAAGTTGTTACAAATTAAGAAGCAACACTATATGTCACGTACTGGTACAAACTCTCAACGCCGAATTTGATTATATATATATATATATATATATATATATATATATATATATATATATATATATATAATGTACCAATAAAACTATTCTTTAAAAAATTATTAAAGAAGCAATGCTTTTTTTGCTGTGTACATTTCTGACTTAAAATCCTTTGAGGTCGCTGTATTTTTTTTTCTTAAAACCATCCTTATGACCACTTTTAAGAAATCAAATATTAAAATAGAAGAGGCTTCCTATTATTATATAAACAGGGAGAACCAAGGACGCCCATGAATGACCCTAGGTGTGTCTCAGCTTCTTATGTCCACGTGCTTCTGTAATGAATTATAGGTTTTAAAAAGTTTTAAATTGTAGTTTCCAAGTGCAAAGTTAATAAACATATGAAATAACTGAGTGTTCTCACTACAAAAATAACTATATGAGATGGTGCATTTGAGAATAAGTTAGATTTAATTATTCTAATGTACATACATACTTTGAAACATATCTTTCATGATAAGTACATACAGTATTTTAGTTAAATTCAATTTAAAACACTTTAGATGACTATTTACTGACACATAAAGATGATTACATATTACTTAGCCAAAAGCAAAGCCATCAAAAGAACAAGAGCTATAGAAGCCCAATTTGGTTTAAATATATAGGTATATGTGCATTTCTATCTATGTAAAACACTTGGATGTTATTTCAGAACACTAGTCCTATTTATCTCTGAACAGAATAGTAAATTGTTTTCATTTTCCTCTTGCAAATATGTAAAAATACTTTTCCTTTCTTTGAATGAGTTCTTCCATTTTCTAAAAATAAATAATTGTAACTAATTCAATTTACTTCTTAAATTGCTTTCTATGTTGAGCAAAAAAAACAAATAGTATATCTTAGAGTTTGAAATTTGTTCAATTTATACATTAATGTAATTATTACAAAAATGTTAGTCATTTTTATCTTAATTGTATGAGTGAACTTATAATGTTGACTTAAAAACACTTAGAAATAGGGTTAAGCTTTTGAAGAGTATAGCTAAACCATGTCATTTTAAAATCTAAATATTATATGAATAGACACGTTGCATATTTTTAAAAATATAGAAAACACATTGTTTTGGTTTATTCTTTTCAGGAAAATGTATTATTTTAATAGTTTTTCAATTCATGCATTATAATAGATCACAACTTTACAAAGTATTCAATATTCTCAACTTTAAATGAAAGATAAATATTAAAACTGAAGAAAATTTAGTATATTGCTTGTCTATATTTTTCTCTCCAAAATAAGAATTATTCTTACTTTTCTGTAGAACTCAATCCCCAGACTGTCAACTTTTGTTATTGGTTTCAAATCTTTTACTCAGTAACACTATATGTAAATTACTCTTTAATTTAATTAGCTGACCTCAATGAGAAATTCTCATAATTTCTTAATGGCCCCAGGGTATAGAGTAGTCATTCATTACACATTTCATGTAACAAGAAATACTGTTCTTCTTAGATCTTTTTCCCTGGTCCTTTGGAAACATCTCTGTGTCCCTAATTGTGGACAGTTTTTAAACTTTACAGAACAAAATAATTGGCACATAGTCTGTCTTCTTCTCATTATTTGAGTGTCTCTCTGTGTGTACATGAAATGTTTCTTCCTCATGGACAACTTTCTTAATCTCTATACATATTTTTTGTCAAAATAATGGTGTCATAAGAGCTCCTCATTGTCTTGTAACTCAGGTGTGGCCACGCAGTGGAGGCCACCTGTATGTTCCACTGCTCCTCTTTGGGTTGATAAATAAGACAGGTCCTGTGAGCAGGGCTAACTGGCTTTCCTGGAACATGATGAAAATCTTCTATGTGCACAGTTTGCCTAGTAAATTAAAATGCCAATATTTTCAAATTCACAGAATGAAGGCAGGAGAGATTCAGTATTAAATATGGTTTTAAACACAATACTAT
>PVIR01024895.1:0-25294 GCA_004026965.1 Petromus typicus | reverse complement strand
TTTTGTTCTGTTTCTGACACTATTAATCAATTTTGTTAATAGATATTTTTGTAGGGCCCGGGGAGTAAATGAGTTAGCTCAGTGGTTCCTGCGCCTTTCTTGAAGCTCAAGGACCCGGGTTGGATTCCCCGGTAACCACATACAATACTGGGTGTGGAGACTCATGCCCAGCAGCAGTCAGTACCACATACCACAGTGCTGGGATTCGTTGCTCACACCTGTAATCCCAGCACTGGGCAGGCAGAGGCAGGAGGATTGCTTTGATGTGAATTTGAGGTAATCTTAATGTGAAGCTCAACTACAAAACGAGTCCCTGTCTGCAAAAGAAAAAAGTAAAAATTGAGCCACTTAATATTTCATGCTCTCCTGTGTGGATTAAATTATAGTAATTCCTATCAAGTTTGCAGTTTATCTAATACTTGTGTTGTGGTATGCATATTATTTTCATTTTAGTCTTCCAGCTGATTTTCTACAAATTACATTTTTACCTGTCTTGTGTGTGCTCAAGTTTTTAAAAACTATAGAATGAGATACAAATATATAGTGTATTTAAGAAACTATCAAGCAAAGCGAAGAAGAAAATAAAAGAGAAAGAGCTGGAGAAGAGAGTTTTAAAGGTAAGTGTGGTTTAATTCATTTTTATAGCTTATATTTTCTTTATTATTTTTTATCATAGCACAGCTTTTTTTTTTTTTTTTGTGAGACAGGATCTTGCTTCGTAATTCAGAGTGATCCCAAAGTCACTATGTAGCCCAGGTGAGCCTTGAACTCACATCAGTCCTCCTGCCTCTGTCTCCCAAGTGCTGGGATTACAGGAATGAACCACGACACCTGGCTTCATATTACAGCTTTATAGTCACTTTTACATGAATATTTCTGGGTTGTGGAATGCATCATCTGAATTTTCATTATTTCTTATGAGGAAACTGATTTTGATAAACAAATGCTTTTGATCATAAGCATCTTTCCAGAAGGAATTGTGCTTGCAAGCCAAGGTTTTACTGCAATTGTTTTCCAAATATTAAAATAGAAAGTAGTAATACCTATATATTTCTCATTGAATATATAATGCAAAATGTGACTATATGTAAACTTATACATGTAATTAATAAAACTTTCTATCATCAGGGAAACACCAAAATTTATCCTCACTAACAAGGATCTTTTATTACAACATTGGAAAATTAACTTAAAATTAACAATCAGTTTTTATTGGGGATTTTGTGGTTGTAAATTCCTGTTTGATAGAATGCCATTTCCCAACTACTAGAGTACAAATATATATGCTGATTAAAAAAAAAAAATGGGGTGGAGTGGGGATTTAGTTCAGTGGTTCCGGCGCCTGTCTTGCAAGCGCAAGGGCCAGGGTTCGGTCCCTGGTAACCACATACAACACTGGGCATGCAGACTCACACCCAGCAGCAACCAGTACCACATACCACAGTGCTAGGGGAGGTGGCTCATGCCTGTGATCCCAGCACTTGGGAGGCAGAGGCAAGAGGATTGCGGTGATGTGAGTTTGATGCTGAGCGGAGGGCCAGCCTGAGCTACACAGCTAGACCCTGTCTCAAAAAAGGGCGGGGGGGGGGGGCAAGAATGGTGATGTACACCTATAATCCCAGTACTATGGGTGGTTGAGGCAAGAGGATTTCGAGTTCCAGCTCAGCCTAGCAGCTTAGTGAGACCCCATCTCAAAAAAAAAAAAAAAAAATTGAACCGGTCAAGGGATGCAACTGAATGTGAAGTCCCTCAGTTCAGCCCTGATATTGCCAACCCCCCCAAAAAAAACTGGAATACCTTGCGCATACTATTGTGACCTACTTTAAAATAGGTTTTATTTCTCTGGTTGATGAATGATGTAATAACAGCATTTATTCCTTTTCCTTTTTTTTTTTTTTTTTTGAGGCAGGGTCTCTTTTTGTATTTCAGGCTGGTCCTGAACTCAGCCTGGAACTCAGCCCTCCTCCAGTCTCCACTTGTGAGTGCTGGGATCACAGGCATGAGTCACCACGCCCGGCACTGTGGTGTGTGGTACTGACTGCTGGTGGGTATGAGTGTCCATGCCCAGCATTGTTGTATGTGGCTACTGGGGATCAAACCCAGGCCCTTGTGCTTGCAGGGCACGTGCCAGAACCACTAAGCTAAGTCCCTGGCCCCTTGAGATAGGTTCTTGCTAAATTGCTTAGGGTTCGCTTGAACTCCTCAGCTCAAGGAATTCTGCTGCCTCGGCCTCCCAAGCAGCTGAGACACAGGCAGGTGCTCCCATATTTGGCTTCCACGATTCTCTCTTTAACTTTCCGAAGCACAAAATTGAAGTCACTTTGCCCTGAGTTCATGTGACAGGATAGTGGATAAGGGGAAAGAGCAGCATGTCCATGCCTGCCAAGCCTCACAGGTGGGAGGGGCCCCAGAGCACAGATGGGCAGGTCTCTCAGGATGTGACATGAGAGGGGTTCAGGGTCCAGATTGGGGGGGATGCTGCGGCTGGCCTGGCTAGGATACCTCTACTGCCCTTACACCCTGGGCACTTTAGGCAGGGAAGTGAGGGTGGTGCTCTTAGTGAGAGAGGGGCAGATGGAGTGGAACCCCCAGAGTGCTGCTGTGACCGTGGGCCCAAAGACCTGCACCAAGTGTCCATCAGCACATCGGGCTCTGGCCCACAGGGGCCCTGGATACTGCTGCGGTCAGGACACAGGCAGGCTCCTTCATGGCTCTCTGCCAGCCTTAAGCATTCTTGTCATGAGACATTTCATTTTCATTCCTTTTTTGTCCAATGGATGCTGCCCTATTCCCGGCTGAGACACTATCTTTTCTAATTCCTTGGGGCCTGGTATAGACAGAACTGCCCCGGGCTGTGCTCATTCCTGTTTCCCAGAGTATTTGTTTATGGGGCTCTGCGGGGATGTCAGGATGGTACCTCTGACAGGTAGCCCTGGTCATACCCTTAGTGGAACCAGGGTAATTTCATAGATTACAACGTGATCATAGATCCCTCAGGGGATCTAAACTCCCATCCTGCCTTTGAGGCCACTGAGTGGAAACTGCGACCTGCCCAGAGTGACACACTATGCACCTGGACCATTGTGTTTCAACAAAGGTTTATGTCTAAGTCCAAATGCCAGAGACACAAAATTGTCCTTATTACCCACAGAAATTCCCATTTATTAAGGCCCTATATCCAGATTCTGGTTTAAAGGAAATAAGAAGATAGTTTATTCTGAGCCAAGATACAAGTTTATCTGGAGTGACTGACTATTGTTCAGAAACATAGATGCAAGTTATCAGTGAATGGCAGGCATGAAAGAGACTTTACCCAATAATCAAGTCAGATATAGAGATTACTGCCAGCATTTGTTCTTGGTTGATTTCTTGATATCAACCACTTTCTGGAGTGATATAGGATCTCAATGTATTTTGATTTGCATGTTTCAAATGACCAGTGATATTCAACATTTTTTCATGTATTTATTTGCCATTTTTACTTGTTCAACTGAGAAGTATCTATTTCAGATACCCATTCTTGTGCTGGGTTTTTTAATTTGGGTGGAATTTGACTTTTTTCAACTCTTTATATGTTCTAAATATAAGTTCTTTTTCTGAGGAACCACTGACTAAAATTTTTTTAAAAATTATCTTTATTGGTACATTAAATATATACATCATGATTGCACTCCATAATGGGGATTTGTACCAGTCTAAGACACAACTTAATTCTCATTTTTTCCCATAGCCCCACCTACCCTACCACCCCCCCATATATATAAAATTTGTTTCCTTACTTTTTTGTCTGACTAAAATTTTTTTCCCACTCTGCAGGTTGTCTTTTCGCTCCACTGGTGGCTTTTTTTGCTATGCAAAAGCATTTTAATAAGATGAGGTCACGGTTGTTGATTCTTTGTAGTGTTTTCCACATGGTCAGTTTTGTTTCTGAAGTCCTTGCCTACCTCTATGCCCTCAGGTGTTCTACCTATTCTTTCTTCCAGTAGTTTTAGTGTTTCTGTTTTAATATTTAGATGGATGTATTTTCATTTTAGCTTAGTGCATGATGAGAGATGTGGGTCTAATTTTAGTCTTCTTCATGTAGAAAGTTTTTTCAGTACCATTTATTAAAGAAGCTACTTTTCTTCCAGTGAATGAGTTTCGTCCCTTTGTCAAAGATAGAACAGCTGAGTGTTTTAGAGGCTGTTACTACAACTTCTACTCCGTTCCACTGACCTTCAGGTCTGGTGAGGTTCTTGTTTATTTTGTCTTTTATCACAGTGGCTCTGTTTTTTGTTTTGTTTTGTTTAGTTTTTTGAGACAGAGTCTCATTTTGCAGTTCAAGCTGGTCCTGAACTCAATCTTGAACTCAGCAATCCTCCTGTCTTTGCCTCCTGAGTGCTGAGATTACAGGCATGAGCCACCACACCTGGCATTGTGGTATGTGGTTATTGGAAATTGAACCTGGGACAAGACAGGTGCCGGAACCACTGAGCATTTATCCCCAGCTCCTCTGTAATATTTTTTTTTTTTCTTTTGAGACAGGTCTCGCTTTGAAGTTCAGGCTGACACTGAGCTGACGAGGTGACCCAGGCAAGCCTCAAACTGACAGCAGTCCTCCTGCCTCTGCCTCCCAAGTGCTGGGATTACAGGTGTGAAGCACTATGTCCAGCACTGTGGTATGTGGTACTAATTGCTGGGGGGTATGAGTCACCATGACTGGCTTTGTTGTACGTGGTTATCGGTAATCAAACCCGAGCCCTTGCACTTGCAAGGCAGGCGCCAGAACCACTGAACTAAATCCCTGGGCCTCTGTGATATAATTTTAAGTAAGGGATTATGATGCCCTCTTGCCTTTGTTGCCCAGAATTATTTGTGCTATTCCAGATCTCTTCTGATTCCAAATAAATTATAGGAATAATTTCTCTAGTTCTGTGAGGTATGCTGGTAGTATTTTGATTAGCATTGCATGAAATCTGCAGAGCAATTTTCAGAGTATGGCCATTTTTGCTATACTAATTCTTCCTATCCACAAGTGAGGGATAAAAAAATAACCATTTTCTAGATCTTTGATCTCCTTTTTCAGAGCACTGTCATTTTCATGTAAAGATCTTTTACTTCCTTTGTGAGATTGACCCTAAGTATTTAATTTTTTTCGATGCTATTATTAATGGTGTCATGGCCCTAATTTCTGAGTGAGTTTGTTATCTGTATAGGAACGCTATTGATTTCAGGAGGAATATCAGAAATTGAACTCAGGGCCCCCTGCTTGCCAGGAAGGCACTGCACTACCGAACTATATCCCCAAGCGCATGCAATTGATTTTTGAATGTTCACTTTGTATCCAGTTATGCTACTGAATTTGGCTGTTATATCTAGAAGTTCTTTGGTGGAGTTTTTGGGGTCCTCTGTGTAGAATGCCACATCAGTCACAGATAGTGATAATTTAACTTTCTTTCCTACTCTTATTCTTTTTATTTCTTTCTCTTGTCTAACTGCTGTAAAGTTTCCAGAACATTATATATTGAAAAGAAGTGGTGATAGTGGTCATCCTTGTCCTATTCCCAATTTTAGATGAAAACCTTCAGCTTTTGATCATTTAGTATGATGCTGGATGTTAGTTTGTCATAGAAGGCTTTTCTCAGATTGAGATAAAGACCATCTAATTTTAAGGGTGTTTTTAAGGATGTGGATGCCCCACTCTTGATTGACCTTAAGGATTATAGAGGATACCTATAAGATGTTTAATATGGCAGAGCAGAAAAAAGATGGATAAATATTTTCTAACATATGAAGGTCACTTTCTGTTTTGATTGTATGTGGGACTGTCATAAACAATGTTGTTGAACATGTCCTGCTTTCTCAACACTCTGGTGGCTAACACAGATCACATGGGAGCAAGTATCTACAGATACGTGGACATACTGTCACCATCCAAGTGATGGGAGATGAATAACATCCATTTGCCAAATTTCATTTTGTTTTATGCCTGGAGCTTTATGGGACAAGGGATGCACTGACAAATGAGACAGGATGAGACAGTCTTTCTAAGCTTGTGAATGGGACAATTGAAATTCTTTTCTTAAGGCTCTATTATTTTGATGATATGAATGGGAGAGCGATGCAAAATCAAAGGAAGTGACGTAAGCCACCAAAGATCGCCATAGACTAAAGGTCCATAGACAAAGGGTCCTGGCAAGTTAGAATGGGATGTAATATGTCCAATATAAAAGGGAAAAGAGTGGCTTTGTGTCACCTGCTGCAATCTAAGAAAAAGATTAAGCAAGAGAGGGCCTGAAGTAGCTCTCAGAGTAGCACTTGTTGCCACTGGGTAAGAAATACCGCGCAGGTTTTATCAATAATGATATTTAGGGGGGGTTCATCTTAGGAAGCTCTCTAATACACAGAATACCAGTTATTTCTGATCTGTGGATTGAAACCCAAGAATTAAAATAATGTGTTGAAAATCTTTACAAGCCGGGAGGGATGGTGCATGCCTATAATCCCAGCACTTGGGAGGCAGAAACAGGAGGATCACTGTGAGTTCGAGGCCAGCCTGGGATACATAGAGGGACCCTGTCTCAAAAACAAACAGCCCCTCAAAATGAAAATGTTTACACTACTGGGTGGGGATTTAGCTCAAGTGGTACCATGTCTACTTGGAAGCACAAGGACCTGAGTTTGATCCCCGGCACTGCAGAAGAAGAAGGAGGAGGAGAAGAAGAGGAAGAGGAAGAGGAAGCAGAAGAAAAAAAAGAAGAAACCTTATACTAGATAGCTGCCTTTCCTTTTGAGGAACCATCTGTAAAATTTCTATACATCAGAAATGAGGTTTAGCTGCATAATCTGAGATATTTTACAAGACTGTTTTAGAAAAAATTGAAAGATAGGGTTACTGAGAAAATGATTATCAATGTGCCCTATAAAATCAGTTATAAACAGCTTGTTTTAATAAGATTGAATGTTGAGACAATTCTGTGGGTAATATTGAAGCAGCAGAAAATAAATCAAACCAGTCCAGGAGAATGGAAGATGCATTCAGGAGTTTTGGAGGCAAAAGTATTTATTGTTGGCTGAGACCAACCTGGAATTCCTTTCCAAAGGCATCAGCCCCCCAGAACAAAAACAGAGAAGTAAACAATCAGTTATTTGGAATTGCAGAAGTGAGCCACCATGCTGGTATAAAGATGTTTTAATTAATATGTGGCAATACCTAAATCAGGCCAAATCCAGTTAATATCTTCCAATAATTTAATTTTTAAATATTTAATTATTTTCCTTTCATTGAGTTTATTGGTATATTTTCCCAGTAGGCTTTGAAAATCATTTAAAAACAATAGACAATCCTATCTTATCTTTACTTTTTTTTTTTGAGACAGGTTCTCGCTTTGTAGTTCAGGCTGGCCCTGAGCTCAGCCTCAAACTCACATCACAGCAATCCTCCTGCCTCTGCCTCCCTAGTGCTGGGATGACAGGCGTGAGCCACCATGCCCGGCACTGTGGTATGTGGTACTGATTACTGCTGGGGCGTGAGTCTCCACACCCAGTATTGTATGTGGTTACCGGAGATCGAACCTGGGCCCTTGAGCTTGCAAGACAGGTGCCAGAACCACTGAGCTAAATCCCCGGCCCACCAGGATATTTTTTTGAGCAGATTGTAAGGCTTGATTTACAAAATGCTAAATCAAGGTGGGGTTGATTATCATTCCCTAAGATAAAATTGTCCACTGGTATCTTCTCAGAGTTGGTTTACCGTGAATAGTGGGTATGAAGAAAGCAAAATACTGGTAATCATGTGGATGGAACTGTAAAGAGAGTCTTTACAGTCAGTAACAATCAACAGCCGCTCTTGAGCACAGCTTTAGAAGATGGGGGATGAAGGTGTAAATGCTGTCAATAACATTTACTGCTCTTAAATTTTGCAATAATCTCTACTTTCTAGTTTTTTTAGAGTCACAAATATGTAGATGTGAGGGGGCTGGTAGATGTTTCTAAGTGCTCTAGCTGGATTTGTTCTCGCACTAAAGAATAGAAGAGTTTTAGGTTTTCTCTATTTAGGGGCCACTGATCAACCCAGACCGGATTTGTTTTCTATGGAAGCGACAAAGTTGCCTGGGAAAGAGGGGAGGAGCATGAATAATAGCTCCTGTCCAATGGTGCAAATATCCTATGGCTGCGCTGTCTTATCTAGGCTTAACCGACAGTGGTTTGGGATTACCTTACAAATTTTTTCCTAAATCAAAAGCCGATTAATATCTCATCTCTTCATTAATTTGTTTTGCCACATTAATAGGTTCATTGGTCAGTACAATTTTCTGTTCCTTTGAGATCTCTTCCATATCAATTTACCAGTCTGGGAACCACATAAGGTCAAAAAGTTCTGGCTTGATTTTCTGGCCCTGAGTAAGGCACGGGAATTGTACTCTGCAGTACTTGTTGAGGCAAACTGAGTCCTACTAATGAGGTGGCAACAGCCTTGGTGGACTAGAGGGGAGGCCATTATTCAATGGCCATGACAGACCCACCAGTTGCTTTATCTAGCAATCCTTCAAAGTATTTACCTTTTATTTTCATTCTACATGTAGACCTTACCTTGCCTAATTCTCGGGGAGAATAAATTTCTTTACTTGGGGTACTACCAAAGCCCCCTGCCTTTCTTTGCTGCCTCCTATATTGTATGGAGGAGAGCCCTACTATAAGAAGAAGTACCAATTGAGCAGCATAATTACCCGGCTCCAAAAGGACTATCCAAAGAATGAGCTACCATTTGAATTTCTCCTTAATTGATTCTGGGGTAATCAGAATCAATTACCCTAGGCATTACAGTGATACTTTCTAAATTTAGACTAATTTACCCATAATTAATCCAATATTACTCTCAGGGCGCATTCTGGAGCCTCCTCTGACTATCTTTATAGGTTTATCTCCCCTAAAAAGCTTTACTGTCTGAGGTATAAGGAGAGTTAATCCTGCACTTCCAGGAGTTGAGTGAGTGAAGCAAAATTTTGCTTGGAACCAAAGATGAATTGCTGGTCGTTCTCTTTACTGGAAAAGCTTCTGTTGTTTGAAAGGCCTTGGGCTGAGCCAAAGTCCCATTTCTTATAGGAGAAGTGCTGTTCTTAGTATATTTAGAATGACAATTCTTTGCCCAATTATTTCGCTTTTCCCACCAAATGCAAAGACCTGGGGCTCAACTGGTATCTCCCTCTCCGGGAAGTGGGAACTGCGGCTCCTGATGTAGCCAGATCAGGAGACTGTTTATGAATAAATGTAGGGAAAAATGTAGCCGTTTAGCAGTTTCCTGGGACAACCAGTTAAGGAGAACTTCTGCACAGCTCCGGTTATGCAGAACTCCTGAGTTTCTTTATCACCAGGTCACAGGATGTGTCCCCTCCCGGGACATTTTGTTAAGTTTTGTGTTACTGAATCTTGCAAACAAGAATGGGAAACAAACACTGGGATAGGCATCAGGAAGCACTGCAACACCTGTCCCAGGAACTGCCGCGGCCCATTTCTTTTGTTTTTACCTATGCATTGCTACTTTGTATTTGCTCCATAATAAAAAGAGCAGTTAAGACAGCTCAGCCCTTCAGTCCTCTGAAGCTGCTCCCCCTGCTGGATATCTTCAAACTCATCTCTGAGTGCCTGCTTTTGTTCTGGGACCCCAGACTTACACAGACAAATATGCCCTGTTTTTCCACATTTTAAATATTGGCTCTTATTGGGTTTTGTCCCCTTTGTGAAGCTTAGCATAGCCAAGCTAGCATGGAGCTCTTATAAGACTCTATTTCTATATCTTGCCAAGCTCTAATATAATTTCCAAGACCTTTTGTAGACCTAACGGTCCCAAGGGCCTGTTTACAGTCCTTATTTACATTTTCAAAGGCCAGTTACAGTGTTGTTATTTCAGCTGCTTATGCATACGTACTCTATGGACTGCCTCGTACAGCCTCACAAGAAACCGAGTACAAGGCTCTCAGGAGCCATGTAAAATATGCACCCTGAGGTACTGAACGGGAGTATCTTCCTCAGGGATGGTGCCCCATGTCCAATACTTAAAAGTTTGATCAACAAACTTATCTGGTCTTATGCCTCATTAGGGTAAGTCATTTGTTATGCAATATCTGCACACAGTCCTGTTCCCAGTAACACTTGGCCTTCTGGTCAGCCTGCCTGTTCTACTGCGAGTTCTTGCTCTCCAAGAGCATAACTCCCTCACTGTGTAGAACACAGCTGCCTGTCTCAGCAGCATCCCTCTCTGCCCAGGGTTTGAACCCGTGCTGCACTCTAGTGTTTTCACTCCTGACACTTTCCCAGCCTTGGGCCATCAGGTCCCTCCTGGAGACTTGGTGTTGCTGGTGAGGACTGGCACAGGGTCTTTAACTTTTCCCCTCTGATGCTACCTGCTGTTGTCAGGGCAAAAATTTAAAATTGCTGACCAACAGGTAGGTCACCAGTCCAGGATAATGTTGGCTGTGAAGTTTATTTTTTTTCAGCCCAAGGAAATTCCTTGTTGTCCCACCCAACCCTGAAGTGATGCCTATCCCAAGAACCTGTCTCCCTGATCTGCTCCTCCCTGGCAGACCCCACCCTGAACTAATTCACATTCCAAATGTGTATCTAGATGATCTTACCCTAAATTGATCTTTTCTTACCCTGTGTTTGAACTTGCTGTAACCGATCAGTAATAATGATATAATATGGAACCAATCAACTTCTTGCTCTGCTTCTGGACTTAGTTCCTGCTTGCAAAACCTATATAAACTAAAACTAATTAAAGACAATTTGTCTGGTACTCTGAAGAATTATCCTGACCATGGCTGTTGACATAAAGTTTACTTTCTGCCTCCAAGTCCCAGGTGCCTTCAGTGTTTCCCATTTGTTGTTTTCTTTTTAGTTTAGTTTTTTTTTTTTTTTGAGACAAGGTCTCACTTTTTCCTGGCTCTGACCTCACTATGTAGCCCTGGGAAGCCTTGAATTCGTGGTAATCCTCCTGCCTCTGCCTCTTGAGTGCTGGGATTACAGTCATCTCCCACCATGCTGGGCCTATTTGCTGTTACAAGAGGCCGAGGCAGGAGAATCATCATGAGTTTGAGGCCAGCCTGGAGTACATAGCAAGATCCTGTCTCAAAAAAAAAAAAAATCCTTGTCCTTAATTACAGGTTTTGATATAATACAACTTTTTTGTTATAATTATTGTTTGGTACATTTATAACTATGCATGAAATATAATTTTTTTTTTTTTTTTTTAGGTTTTTTGAGACAGGGTTTCGCTTTGTGGTTCAGGCTGGCCCTGAGCTCAGCCTCAAACTCACATCACAATCCTCCTGCCTCTGCCTCCCGAGTGCTGGGATGACAGACGTGAGCCACCACGCCCGGCACTGTGGTATGTGGTACTGGTTGCTGCTGGGTGTGGGTCTCCACTCCCAGTATTGTTATGTGGTTACCGGGGAATCGAACCCGGGTCCTTGCGCTTGTAAGACAGGCGCCGGAACCACTGAGCTAACTCCCCGGCCCTGAAATATAATTCTTAAGTGTATTCCAGTGGGAGTATGTTACCAACACGAATCTGTTGACTCAGTACATGGTTGAACTTCCTTCTGCTTAGCATTATAGCTTGTTCATTAGAAGTGCTCCTTAATCTTGAATCTTTTGAGCTTGAATATTGGACAGAAGGATATAGTATAGCAAATTTTCAAATTTTGAATATTAAGGAGAAAGAAAAAACTGAAATATTCACTGTTTCCATTAATTCATAAAAGACCACTTAGCATCTAATAAGTAGGAAGAACATAACTTCAGGAAAATAAATTGCCTTTTATTTATTTATTTTCAGTGGTATGAATCAAACCTACAGCCTTGTATATGCATAACGTAAATACCACTGAGCTATATCCTCAGTTAATTTTCTCTTTCTTTTATATTGTTTTGTTTGAAACAGGGTCTTACTATTTAGCTTGGGCTGGCCTCGAACTCCGGGCTATCCTCCTGCCTCTGCCTCCCAAGTGCTGGGATTACAGGCATGCACCATGATGCCCAGCGATATTGACATTTTCATTACAAAAAATTCTGTTGCCAGGCATGGTGGCTCACGCTTGTGATCCCAGCACTTGACAGACAAGGACAAGGGGATTGCTGTGAGTTCGAGGCTTGCCTTCATTACATAGTGGGTTCAGGGCCAGCCTGAACTACAAAGTGAGACCCTGTCTCAAAAAAAAGTTCTGGTTGTCAGAAGCATGCTTCCAATCCAGCCATCTGGGGAGGTTGAGGAAGGAGGATGTCAAGTCCAATCCCAGTATGAGCAGTTTAGTGACTTAGCATATAAAATTTTTTTAGAAAAATGGACTAGGGATGTAACTCACTGTGGAGACACTGGGTACAACCCTGACGACTGCAAAATAAAACCAGAGAGAGCATACACTTCCGGAACTGTTTTGAATCTCGAATACTTCCCAGCTGCACAACCTCGGATAAGCAAAGTCACCTCTATGCACTTCCCCGCCTCTGTGGATGAAACCAAAATTATCAGTGCTTCAATGTGGCTGTCCTTGTTAACTAAAGACACTGGCGCCATCTAGTGACTTTTTCAATAATGAGCACTCGCTGGCGGACAGTAGGAAACTGGATTACCGCCAAATCTAAAGCAGGAGCTGAGAGAAAAACCTTATGCGGTCATGGAGTGGTTGGAGTTTCAGGCCTTACGTCTCTCTAAGGATAGATTTTTTTTTTCTTGGAAATTTGTCCAAGTTTTCCCTCTAGAAGAGAAAAAAAAATCTCCTCCTTCCGCGTGATTTTCATGAAAAATAATGAGGACGTCAGGAGCAAGAAGCTGGAAGCGCCAGGGAGCTCAAGCCCGCGGGATGGGGCAGCTGCTGGCTTATGTCTTATAATTCTTTCTTGGAGAATCCAGAAGTACAGCCTTCCTTAGAGCGAAATCACCAAGCCATTAGATGTCAGTGTGTAGGCCGAACAGAGCCAGCCCTGTCCTGGTGTAATCAGGAACAAGCAAATATATAGAGTAGAAATTATTTCCAGTTTGAAAATTGAAACAGTGAGATTTGTTAACCTGAAAGTGGAATCACTGAAATATTAACTTTCAGAAATTATTCTGTTTATCAAAACTCCAAAACTTTATAAATGAAGTTTATTCTCTTCCGTGTAACCAATGTTAAAATAGGCTTTCTGATATATGATTATTCATGGTTAGGGAACATAATGAGAGGAGGCATGAGAATTATCACTTGATGTGAATGGATTGGAGATATGAATAGCTTGGTCCCAATCCCATTTCCAAAATTGAACATTTAATAAAAAGAGATGTTCACCGAGGATTTAGCTCAGTGGTTCTAGTGTCTGTCTGACAAGCACAAGGTCCTGAGTTCAATCCCTGGTACCACACACCACAATGCTGGGCATGGCGGCTCATACCTGTAAACCCAGCACTCAGGAGGCAGAGGCAGGAGGGTTGCCATGAGTTCAAGGCTAACCTGAGGTACATAGAGTTCAGGGCTAGGATGAGCTACAAGGTGAGACTCTTGTCTGAAAAAAAAAAAAAGGAAAAAAGTTGTTTTTTTAGAGCTGATTTAGACTCACAGCAAAATGGAGGGACAGTACAGAAATTTCCCTTACATTCCCCGTCTACCATGCATGCATCCATGCATGCATATGGACTCTGTGTATGGGCTAACTCCTGCAAGCTCACAAGAAACTGACTACGAGGCTCTCAGGAGCCATGTAAAATATGTACTACAATATCGACGTCCCTTCAATATCAATATCAACGTCCCCACAAAAGTGGTATATTTTTATGGTTGATGAGCCTACATTCATACATCTCAGTCACATAAAGGTCCATAGTTTACAGCAGGGTTTCCCTTGGAGTTGTATGTTTTGTGGGTTTGGACAAAGGTATATGTCATATTTCTACCAATATAGTATCCTATACAGTAGATTCACTATCCCCAAAACTGTGTGTCCTACCAGGCCATCCATTCTCAACAGCACAACCTCAACATCTGTCAAGTACTAGGACTTTTAGTGGTTCTATAGGTTTAACTTTTTGCTGTACTGGGGACTGAACCCAAAGCATTCACACTGAGCTCCATCCCCAGACCCTCCCTTTTTTGTTTTTTGAGGAGTCTCACTTTGTAGTTCAGACAGGCCCTGAGCTCACTATGTAGCACAGGCGAGCCTCACACTCACAGCAATCCTCCTGCCTCTGCCTCTGAGTGCTGGGATTACAGGCGTGAACCACCATGCTTGGCATTGTGGTATATGATACTGATTGTTGGTGGGTGTGACTCACCATGCCCAGCACTGTTGTATGTGCTTACTGGGGATTGAACTCAGGCAGTTGCATTTGCAAGACAGGTGCCGGAACCACTGAACTAAATCCTTGGTCCAGTTATAACTTTTTAAGACTGTCTTTTATCCTTGAAAGCAAGGATATAACTCATGGTAGCTCATTCATATTGACTTCTTTCAGCTAATAATTTGCATTTAAGGTTTTTCTGTATCTTTTTATGGCTTGATGGCTCATTTCTTTTTCACACTGAATGATATCTCACTTTCTGGGTATACCACAGATTACTTATTAATTTACGTAATGAACGACATCTTGGCTCCTTCCAAATGACAATAATGCGTAAAGCTGCTATAAACATCTGTGTGCGGATTTTGTGTAGACACAGGTTTTTGGCACCTTTGGGTAGATACTGAAGAACACAATTGTTGGATTGTATGGGAAGAGTATATTCAGTTCTGTAGCAAAACTAGCACACTATCTTCCAAAGCAACTGTACCACTTTCCATTTCTACCAGCAGTGAATCAGAATCCCACTGCTCCACATCCTCACCTGCGTTTGTGGAGTCAGTGTCCTGTTTGTTGGCCATTCCAATAAGTGTGTAGTGATATCTTGTTAGTGACATTTGCAATTCCTTGATGACATATGGTGTGGAACTTTTCATATGTTCATATATATGTCTTCCTCCATTGGTATGTTTTCCTTAGTGAGGTATTTGTTAAGTATCTGGCCCATTTTAAAATCATGGTGTGTAGTTTCATAGTGTTGAGTTTTAGGAGTTCTTTGTGTATTTTGGGTGAAAGTCCTTTATCAAATTATCTTTTGCAAATATTTTCTCTTAGTTCATGTCTTCTCATGTTCTTGGCAGTGTTCAGGGCGAAGTTTTAAATGTGAGTGAAGTACTGCTAAGCTGTTCTTTTTTTTTTTTCACGGACATGTGTTTGATTTTGTGTCTCAAGTCATTATCATGACCAAGGCCATGGAGGTTTTATCGCCTATGAAACTTTAGGTTTTTTTTTTTTTTTTTTTTTTTTCGGGTTTCTTTGAGACAGGGCCTTGCTTTGTAGTTCAGGCTGGTTGTGAACTCAGCCTTGAACTCAACAATCCTCCTGCCTCTGCCTCCTGGGGTGCTGGGATTACAGGTGTGAGCCACCACGCCTGGCACTGTGGTATGTGGTACTGATTGCTGGTGGTTGTGAATCACCACACCTGGCATTGTTGTATGTGGTTACCAGGGATGGAACCCGGGACCTTGTGTTTACAAAACAGGTACTGGAATCATTAAGCTAAATCCCTAACCCAAGGGGTTCTGTATTTTTATATTTTATTTAAGTCTATGATCCATTTTTTAAATTTTTAATTAAGAATTTTTGATTTTTGTGAAGAATATAAGATCCTTGTCTATCCTTGTCTAGACTTTCTTTTGCATGTAGATATTCAGCTGTACCAAAATCATTTATTGCAAAGACTATCTTTATTCCATTGTATTCCTTTGTTCTATTAGTTAATGATGTTCACTAGAGTTTGTATCTGCCTATGTATTCCTCATCGATCACTGTTTCTATCTTCACCTGCGATCATATTATCCTTAATACTGTAGTTTTTGTCTTGTTTTTATTTCTGTGGCACAGGAATCAAACTCATGGCCTTTTCTTGAACTACATCCCTATCCTTTATTTTATTTATTTATTTATTTATTTTTGAGCCAGGGTTTTGCTTTTCTAGTTCAGGCTGGCCCTGAGCTCAGCACTGAACTCATAGCAATCCTGCTGCCTCTGCCTCCCAAATGTTGGGATTACAGGTGTGAGTCACCACACCCAGCACTGTAGTATGTAGTACTGATTGCTGGTGGGCATGAGTCTCCATGCCCAGCATTGCTGTATGTGGTTACCAGATTAAACCCAGATCCTTGTGTTTGCAAGGCAGGCATTGGAACCACTGAGCTAAATCCTGGCCCTTCTTTTATTTTCGAGACAGGGTCTCACTAACAGACTTGAACCAGGATGTTAATATTACAGGTGTACATGATTATCCCCCACACAGATTATTGTAGTTTTCTACCAAGTCTTAAGTTTGGGTAGTTTACTCTTTCAACTTTTTCTTCAATATTGTGATATTTATTAAGGGTCTTTTGCTTTTCCTTATACTTCGTCATTATCCATAAAATAATTCACTGTGATATACTGCATCTCTAAGGTAAGTCAGAAAAAAGTGACATCTTTCTTTGGGAGAAGTGAATTTCCTCAAAGTCTGGGCTGCTTCCTGTAACCTGCATTGTTTCTGGGTCGTGGCTGCCCCTGCTGAAGCCCAGTCCCCTCCACAATCCATTACCGTTTCCTTTGGTTGATTTCATCCTGGCCCCGTTTGAGAGCTTTACTTCCAACTGAGTCTTTCTATCCAGGATCATAAAATATTTCACCACTTATTTTGTTCTTTTTAAGTTTTTCTGATTTTATAGTTTCCTTCATTTAGACCTAGAATATATTTCGTTAGATTTCTGCCTAAATATTCCAGTTTGGAGATTCTAATATAAGTAATACTGTGTTTTTAGTTCCAAATTCCACTTTTGCTAAATGAGAACACAAAAAGAAGTCAGTTGGCTTTTATACATTAATTTAGTATCCTGTGACATTTCAAAAGTCCCTTATTAGTTCCAGGAGTTTGCTGTTGATTCTTTCAGATTTTTGTTTTGTTTTGTTTTGTTTGAGATACGTTCTCACTTTGTAGTTTAAATTGTCCTTGAACTATATATGTAGTCCAGGGTAGCCTGGAATTCACAGCAATCCTCCTGCCTCTGCCTCCCAAGTGCTAGGATTACAGGCCTGAGCCACCACGCTCAGCATTGTGGTATATGGTTACCAGGGATCAAACCCGGGACCTTGTGCTTGCCAGGCAGACGCCAGAACCACTGGCGAAATCTCCGGCCCCTTTTCAGATTTTCTTCTTAGCCAAATGTGTCATCTGCAAGATAGATGGGTTTATTTCTTTACCAATCTATATGTGATTACTTTAGTAAGGACTTTGAGAACAATGTGCTTGCCACAAAAGAAGAGATACTTTTGTTATTCCTTTTAACAATTTCTTAGCTTCATACTAGTGCTGAGTTCCTGATCTGAAAATTTTAGCTTTTTCTCATTGTCTGATTTAATGTTTGCTCTGTCTCTTCAGGTTGTTGGTTTTTTGTTAGTATACCTGGTAGTTTTTTTCTTGATGGCCAGATATGATGCATTAACTTAAAGGATGTGCTGTAAATAAGCTTTATTCATGTAGTGCTAAATTATAGGGAACTGCAGACCTGTAAGAAGCCTTTTCTCTCAGGGAGATTATGTTTACGGACTATGAAATTCACAGGTGTTTTCAATATTTTTCTCCTTGGTGAGACAGAACAGGCCAGGTAGAATTCACTGGTGTTGGATGTTTTCCTTCAGTTATGAAAGGCTAAACTAACTGGAGTTGCTATTTTATTTTTCCTTCAAATTGGTTAGGTTCTGGTTAACTAGTTTCTACTGAGTAGAGAACTTTTTGGAAAGAAAAAAAAAGCTTTGGAGCTCTTTAAAAATGATTTTCTGCTAGAGACCTAGGGAATTTTCTTGGTATCTCCTGTGAGAGCCTGGTTGATCTGCTAGCGGTGACTCCCCTGAACCCGAGGCTGCTTCCTGTGTGTGACCTGGATTATTTCCGTCCCACAGTGGTCTCTGCTGAGGCGCCAGACCTAAAATAGTTCATCACTGTTTCGTCTGACCCTGGCCCTGTATTCCTGAGAGCTTTCCTCTCAGGTGAGCCATGACTTCCTGCTGTGAACCTGCACTTTCACAAATGCTTTTTTTTAGGTTTTTTGAGACAGGGTCTCGCTTTGTGGTTCAGGCTGGCCCTGAGCTCAGCCTCAAACTCACATCACAATCCTCCTGCCTCTGCCTCCCGAGTGCTGGGATTATAGGCGTGAGCCACCATGCCTGGCACTGTGGTATGTGGTACTGGTTGCTGCTGGGTGTGGGTCTCCACACCCAGTATTGTTATGTGGTTACCGGGAATCGAACCCAGGTCCTTGCGCTTGCAAGACAGGCACCGGAACCACTGAGCTAACTCCCCGGCCCTTTTTTAGGTTTTTTTTGAGACAGGGTCTCACTTTGTAGTTCAGGCTGGCTCTGTGCTCAGCCTCAAACTCACATCACAGCAATCCTCCTGCCTCTGCCTCACGAGTGAGTGCTGGGATTACATGCATGAACCACCATGCCTGGCACTGTGGTATGTGGTACTGATTGCTGCTGGGCGTGAGTCTCCACATCCAGTATTGTATGTGGTTAGGGGGATCGAACCTGGGTCCTTGCGCTTGCAAGACAGGTGCCGGAACCACTGAGCTAAATCCCCGGCCCCTCAAATGCCTTTCTTTTGTGCCCACCTGAGAACTAGACGGCAGGAGACTCTGTGGCTGGCTCCACTGTCTACGTCCTGGCCACACACTAGTTGCTAGCCTGTCCAGCTAAAGATTAGCAAGCTTGACAGGATGCACCCTCTCTAGAGGGGACACTGATGCAGTGAGAGGGTCCCCAGGACAAACTTCCAGATGCTATGCAGGAGCCACACACAGAAATGTGGCTGTGATTCTGAGGAACATAATGACTGATGCAGTCACCACTGTGTTACTGAGTCAGGTCTTGACCACAGAGGTGACAGGACAAATATCCTAGCAAAGGATGAGAAGGAATTATCTCGGAAAGAAAAGGCTGTGGGTGAGACTTCAGGTATTCTACTCCAGCATTATCAGGAAGGCCTGATAAGAAGGAGACGAAAGATAGCCTCCAGAGAGCAGCATATGCAGGTTCCTAAACATCTTATTCATTGCACATAATTATCTAGGCTTCCTTGATAGCAGCATTATCAGATGTAGCCTGCCCCCTCTTAGCATATATGCATTGCACTCCTTGACCCCTGTAGTCTGCATGATAAGCATATTGATTGTTTCTTTTTTTTGTTTTTTGAGAGAGGGTCACGCTTTTGTAGTTTAGAGCTCAACCTCAACCTCACAACAGTCCTCCCGCCTCTGCCTCTGTAGTGCTGGGATTACAGGCATGAGCCACCTTGCCTGGCACTGTGGTATGTGACACTGATTGCTGGTGGGTGTGAGTCTTCATACCCGGCATTGTTGTATGTGGTTACTGACCAGGGATGGAACTGGGCCCTTGTGCTTGCAAGGCAGGAGCTGGAACCACTGAGCTAAATCCCTGGCCCTCCTCTACAATCTTTAATATTTAAAAAAGTCAGTTTATCTCTCTGCTTCTCTGTCCTTTTGTTTATTCAAAATTTTATCAGTGGGCCGGGCATGGTGGCTCCCATCTGTAATCGCAGCCCCTTGCGAGGCAGAGGCAGGAGGATTGCTGTGAGTTCGAGGCTAGCCTGAACTACAAAGCGAGACCCTGTCTCAAAAAAACTAAAAAAGAAAAAAAAATTATTATCATTGAAATCCAGGAATACTGAAAGTATTATAAATAAAGAGAGCAGCTCTCTCTTCTCTTATTCCTTATCTCTCCAGCAGACACTGCTTTTACTGGCTCACATTTCTAAAGGATATGCTTAGACTACTATTTTTGGATTCTTTCTTCTGTAACATTTTACAATGGAAGAGATTAATTTAGCTCTAACCCTTCCCTTATCTTTTCACTAATTATATCATTATTCATTTTATTTTATTTATTTATTTTTTAGGTTTTTTTGAGATAGGGTCTCGCTTTGTAATTCAGGCTGGCCCTGAGCTCAGCCTCAGACTCACATCACAGCAATCCTCCTGCCTCTGCCTCCTGAGTCTGGGATTATAGGCGTGAGCTACCACGTCCGGCACTGTGGTATGTGGTACTGGTTGCTGCTGGGGTGAGTCTCCACACCCAGTATTATATGTGGTTGCCAGGATTGAACCCGGGTCCTTGTGCTTACAAGACAGGTGCTGGAACCACTGAGCTAAATCCCTGGCCCTATTTAATTTATTTTTGTCCTTCTCCTGCCTCAGTCTCTTGAGTTGCTGGAATTATGGGCATTTGTCACTGTGCCCACTCAGCATGTACATTGTTAAGTACAAGTAAACAGTCATGCCTGTTTGTGTAGGATTATGTTTATACATACAGCTCTGTTTTCCTGGACTTAATAACTATGTCTCTTACACTTATTTATATGGCCATTTATATCTTCTCACTTTTGCACAATGCCTCTCACTAACTTTCCACACGATGGGTAGTTTATTGGATCTTTCGGCAGCAAGGTCTCTGTTCTAGAGTTCCCCGGCTGTGCCCCTTTGGCTGGGCTGTCCTTGGTCTGCAGTACGGTGGCTCCAGGGCCTGTCTCTGCTGTCATCCCGGTGGTCTCTCTGTGCTTTTCTGTGGATTCTCCGTTCCCAGAGGCTGCATCTTTATCTTAGTCCCCTATTTTGATAGAGCATATTCTCTGGAAGCTTTCTGAGAAGAAATGAATGGGCGGAGAGTTGATATTTTGCACTGTTATAAATACCTTCATTTCTCCCTTATACTTGGATGGGTTCAGCATTTGGGGATAGAAAGAATTTTTCCTTAAGAGCATGAGGTCTTTGCCCTGTTTACAGGTGCTTGTTGACTAAAGGGAAATGATGTAAGCTGATGCTTTAATCTTTGAATTAGTTATTTGTAAATTTTCAATATGAAAACATTTTTTAATTCTAGGGAGCTTCTCATGTTTATTTGACAGTTTCTTTTTCTGTGTTTCCTCTTTCTGAAATTAAATGTTGGTTCCTCCTGGATTGATACACATCTTTTTTTTTTTTTTGTACTGGGGATAGAACTCTACCTCTCAGCTTTACCCCTAACCCTTTTTATGTGTTATTTAGAGATAAGAACTCATCAAGTTACTCAGGTTGGTTCTGAATTTGCATTCCTCCTGCCTCAGTTTCCCTGATAGCTGGGATTACAAATGTGTGCCACTGCATCCAGCTATTATCTTCTTTCTTTTGCACCTTCCAGATATCCATCCTAAGCCCCTTTCTGTCTGTTAGTTTTTGTTCTTACTGCCCTTCTCGGAGCTCGGATGTTCCTATTGTATATTTTCTTGTTTCACATGCACACAGTCTTGTCTTTCTTTTCTCCTCCTCCTCCTTCTTGTGTGTGTGTGTGTGTGTGTGTGTGTGTGTCTGTGTTTCTGTGTGTGTGTGTGCATGTGTGACTGTGTGTGACTATGTGTGTGTGTGTGTGTATGGTACCAGGGATCTAATTTGGGCCCTTGTGCTTCCCAGATAGGTTCGAAACCACTTGAGCTAAATCCCCGGCGTCTTGTCTTTCTAAGGAAACTGATGACAGTTTGGGTGGCACTTTCTTTTTTTTTTTTTTTTTTTTAGGTTTTTTGAGACAGGGTCTCGCTTTGTGGTTCAGGGTGGCCCTGAGCTCAGCCTCAAACTCACATCACAGCAATCCTCCTGCCTCTGCCTCCCGAGTGCTGGGATTACAGGCGTGAGCCACCACGTCCGGCACTGTGGTATGTGGTACTGGTTGCTGCTGGGTGTGGGTCTCCACACCCAGTATTGTTATGTGGTTACCGGGGAATCGAACCCGGGCCCTTGCGCTTGCAAGACAGGCACCGGAACCACTGAGCTAACTCCCCGGCCGAGGTGGCACTTTCTTTTGACGTTGTCTGTTTGTTCTCACTTCCCAGTTTGTGTTTTCTGGTTGTCCCCTACGCTGTACGCTGTCCCCGTGGACCGAGTGAGGCACTGTGGAGGCTCTGGGAGCAAGCGTGTGGCAGGTTGTCCTGGGTGAGCTTTCTCAGCTGAGGAATGGGAGCCTGTTTTTACATCAGCGGACCGCTGGGTGTCAGTAGCCGGGAGTCTTTTCCTCTTGAGAGTTTTCCACTCTCCTCCGTGGAGACCTTGACTCAGCTGTGCTAGTCCTGGGATCTGAGATTGGAAGAAGCCTGACAGTTAACAGCTCAGGACGCGTTTCATGAATGTCTCTGCCTCCTGTCTGTTGTGCAAACTTCACCTCTTGAGATTGTCCCTCTTCATTTTTGCAAGTGACAGGAAAGAGAGCTGCTGCCCGAGCTGCACAAAGCTCCCTGGCTGAGAGCTGGCACAAGGGGCACTAGACAGTGTTTGTTTCAACCCACTGTTGTACATTTATTTATTTATTTATTTTTTTAATTTTTATTTTTTTTTAGATTTTTTGAGACAGGGTCTCGCTTTGTGGTTCAGGCTGACCCTGAGCTCAGCCTCAAACTCACATCATAGCAATCCTCCTGCCTCTGCCTCCCTAGTGCTGGGATTACAGGCGTGAGCCACCACGCCCGGCACTGTGGTATGTGGTACTGGTTGCTGCTGGGTGTGGGTCTCCACACCCAGTATTGTTATGTGGTTACCAGGGAATCGAACCCGGGTCCTTGCTCTTGCAAGACAGGCGCCGGAACCACTGAGCTAACTCCCTGGCCCTGTACATTTATTTTTTAAAAAAGGTTTTAAAGCCAGGTGTGGTGGCTCATGCCTGTAATCCCAGCACCCAGGAGGCAGAGGCAGGAAGATTGCTGTGAGTTCAAGGCTTGCCTGGGCTACATAGTGAGTTCAGGGCCAGCCTGAACTACAAAGGCCAGACTCTGTCTCAAAAAAAAAAAAAAAAAAAAAAAAAAAAGTTTAAAAATTTTTGTGGTACCAGGGATTAAATTCAGGCCCTTGTGTTTCCAAGGTAGGCACGGTACCACTTAAGGTAGATCCCTGATACCCAACTGTTGTACATTTTCGGTTGTGTCTGGTGACTCGGGCTTGAGCTGCTTAGAGTTCTTGGCTTGAATACACATGGATTTTTTTTGAGTCTTCATCTCCTCCCCCAACACCAAGCAAAGCTTGCGTTTGACCTTCTTCCTGTGCGCTGGGTCTAGTCAATGACCATTTGTTACTTTCTTCCTTCCAGTGTTTTGTTTGCTCCTGTGCTCTGCTGGGGACCTTGCCCTATTCTTTCTTGCCTGTTAGGAGTATGCTTTTCACAAACCTCTTTACTTGATTCTTGGGGGGTTCCTGGGTAGTACAGGTTCAGGCTGAATCAGGAAATTCTTTTTTTGTTGTTTTTTGTGGTACTGGGGATCGAACTCAGGACCTTGTGTTTGCCAGGCAGGTGTGACACCACTGAGCTTCATCCCTAGCTGCAGAAGACTCTTGTTTCTTCCTTTTTGAGACAGGGTCTCCCTTTGTAGTTCAGGCTGCCCCTGAGCTCACTATGTAGCCCAGGCAAACGTTGAACTCACAGCAATCCTCCTGTCTCTGCCTCCCAAGTGCTAGGATTACAGGCATGAGCCACCACGCCTGGCACTGTGGCATGCAGTATGTGGTTCTAATTGCTGGTGGGCATGAGTCTCTATGCCTGACATTGTTGTATATGGTTACTGGGGAGTGAACCTGGGACTTTGTGCTTGCAAGGCAGGCACTGGAACCACTGAGCTAAATCCCCAGCCCTATTATGTTTATTTTTAAATATAATACAAGTGTGTTTCCTAACACATTAAAAATACTAAAATTGATGCAATTCTTGGAAACTATTTTTCCTATCTAACATTATGTGTTTAAATAGTTCCCTTAAGAACACATATGAAGGCCGGGGGTTTAGCTCAGTGGTTCCGGCACCTGTCTTGCAAGCCCAAGAGCCTGGATTTGATACTTGGCAACCACATAACAATACTGGGTGTGGAGACTCACCCCCAGCAGCAATCAGTACCACATACCACAGTGCCAGGCGTGGTGGCTCACGTCTGTAATCCCAGCACTCGGGAGGCAGAGGCAGGAGGATTGCTGTGATGTGAGTTTGAGACTGAGCTCAGGGCCAGCCTGAACTACAAAGTGAGACCCTGTCTCAAAAAACCTTAAAAAAAGAAAAATTAAAAAAAAGAACACATATGAATCCACTTACTCCTAGGATTAGAAAATATGCTCTTATTTAAAATACTCTCATTGCAGGTGCCAGCCTTTATTGGGAGGCCACAAAGAGTAGGACGAACTCCTGATGCTGTATGCTAAGTGGCCCCATAAGAAGATCCCTGGAAGACATGAAGATGCAGAGGAAATGTTGGGAATACTATGTGAAGGTGGAAACTCAAACTGCACTATTGTGCAGTAGGCCAGGGGCACCACAGACTTTATCAAAAGGAGATGAAGGGAGGATTGATCTAGAGGTGCTACGAGGTACATGAGAGAGAATGCGTTTGCTTGTTTAAACAGTAATATTGTAAGTTTAAGGTTCTGAGAATTTTCAAGAGGACTTGTTAAATTAGAAACTTGAATTCTTTGTCTCAGGGCCTAGACAACAAAGAGGAACGTGGACTTTTCCAAAGGAACAGTGAGTGACCCGGAGGATGGACTGAATCTCGGGGTCACGTGCAGAAGGTGCAGAAGAATGCACTGGAGGAGATCACAGTGCTTAGTGAAGAGACTGACACGATAGTGGGAAGGTTGAATGCTCGGTGTTTAACCGGATAAAATTTGGTGTATAGTCACTGTTTAGATGACATATAGCATGAAAGAGATGTGATTTGTTTCCATAGTGATATAAATCATGCTGTGAAATAAACAAGTGTTGAAAGAGATGTCAGCTCAATGTCCGTCACACTGACTCTCAACTAACCCTAAAAAAAGCAAGATGCACTTCATACAAAATGTACTGCTTACCTTGGTGTTGCACATATCACTGTGCTTACAATCTCTTTGTCTGGAAGTAGTGATTCTAGTCTTATAAGATGAGACTGAAATATATAGTGAATGTTTAAAGTTTTAAAAAATTATTACAGTCACAAAAATATTCCAGTAACAGACACATTACTATTACCACATCCCAGCCCTCTCCCCTGCACAGTCATCTATCCATTCTTACCACTTCCTACAGCATTTGCCAGTAAGCTCATTATAAGTGTATTTATGAGGTCTGATAAAATGTACAATCGTCCATGAAGGAAATACAAGCTCAGAAACTTACTCCGCATGCATGCCTTCGTGCACCTTATTCACCAGATCTGTCACCTGGCAATTT
>PVIR01024894.1:0-25436 GCA_004026965.1 Petromus typicus | reverse complement strand
GCATCTGCTCATGTTTGGAATTTGAGACCCGCCCGTGCCCTTGAAAGTGAACAGTCCGGGAGGCAGACGTGCACTTTCCCACATGAAGGCTGGTGACTGTACTGTGACGCACACACGCTGTGGCCGATTCGGTGATGAGACGGGAGGAAGGATTCCAGATGGAGAAAACACGCAGCAGAGGAACGTACTTCAGAGTGGCTGGCACCACCTGATACTGACCGACAAAGGCTCAGCAGACAAGTTTACAGCGACTTGAAATAAAACGGGATCGACTGTCACCTAACTTTCGTTGCCAGAGTCCCCAGAAAGTTTGTAATAGAAAGTTATAATTGCTAACTTCAAGCTCACTTGCCATTTTCTTTTATCTTTTTCTTTTTTGCAGTACCAGGGACTGAACTCAGGCGCTTGTGCTCCCAAAGGAGACTCAATACCACTTGAGCTGAACCCCTGGCCTCTCACTTGCCATTTCCCTCACTACAACTTAGAACGTAAGGTTATTAAATTTTTAACTTATACAGATGGTTAAACAACAAAAATAGGATAATCAACAACATAAAAATAACTCTGCTCTGCGCCTCTTCCAAAACACAGTGTCTGGGCAAAATGATCCACTGCTGCACAACTTTGACAGTCTTCGTGGTATTAAAGGGAGTTTTTGGAAAACTCCTGGTTCACATGCCACAGTAATAAAATGGCCCATCCCCTCCCTAAAATTCTGGGAATGTCTTTAGGGACTCACGCTTAATTTTCTTCACAGCTTTAATGTACTGCCCACGAAGCTCTTCCAAAGCCTGCACATCGCTGGCCCGATAAGCACCATCCGCTGCTCCTTCCGACTGTGATCTAGAAACAAACCGAAGAGGGCGGAGGCAAAGGCCCCCAGTGCAATGCTGTGCTGGGAAAATACACACACGTGCACACATATTCTGTACAAGCAGTTGCAATGTGCTAAAGATTCCCTCATCTGGGGCCAGGGATGTAGTTCAGTGGTTCCGGCGTCTGCCTTGCAAGTATAGGATCCAGGTTCGATCCCCGGAAACCACACACAATGCCGGGCGTGGAGACTCACGCCCACCAGCAATCTGTACCACACACCACAGTGCCGGGCATGGTGGCTCACGCCTGTAATCCCAGCACTCAGGAGGCAGAGGCAGGAGGATTGTTGTGAGTTCGAGACTTGCTTAAGCTACACAGTGAACTCAGGGCCAGCCTGCACTACAGAGTGAGACCCTATCTTAAAAAAAAAAAAAAAAAGATTCCATAATCCAGGATTTCCCCTCTACATAAGGGCAAAATGGAAATCACTTAAAAGTCAGGGTTCCTTAAATAAATAATGGGAGGCACGCGTGGTGCTATGAACCTGTGGCCCAGACCTCCAGGTGGTGCCTGAGGGAGAGATGCATATTCAAGGCCAGCCTGGCAGCTGAGGGACCTAGGGAGGCTCTGCTTCAAAATAAAAAATAAAGAGCAGAGGGAGCAGCTCGGCGCAGAAGTTCTGGGTTCAATTTCTAGGGTCACAAAAAAAGGAAGGAAGGGGAGGGGCGAAGAAAAAATATGTCCACACCATGAAAATGTATATCGTGGGAAAACATCGAATAACTGGGGAAAATGCTTTGTCAATCATATTAAGTTCATGAAGGGTTACAGTAACCTCATTTTTAAAACACGCTGTGTATGTGGGGTGTGTATATAAAGAGGTTTAAGTGATAAAAAACAGTGCTTAACATGGAATATCTTCTGGGGCTATGGTCTGGGAGATTTTCTTCTTTACTTTTTGCTAAATTAAAAAAAAAAAGGCCTCAAAAAAGAGTAATGATACTTAGAAATAAGATGGCTGTAGAACTGAGCATCTACCTTGGCGGTCCTTTACAGAGGGCTCGCAATTCTTCCAACTGGTTCTTCATGTCATTGTTTTCTTCTATTAATTCTTCAACAACCTTAGTATTTTCCTCTGCAAAGAAAGTTCACAGTACATAAACTTCTCCCTCCCTTGCCCATCCCTCGTGTTCAACCCTGAGGTCTGCAGAAGAGACCACCTTATCTCCAGCTGCTGTCCCGAGTCTATCCCCGTGACCTCTGTGTGATCACGCCCTGGTCTGTTTTTACAGCACAACAACCACCAACACACGCACATGTGCGCGCGCACACACACACACACACACACACACATCCTCGTCTTCCCTTGCTTTGGGTCACACACTGTGCGGAGGGGGCTCTCACTGTGGCTGAGGCCTGGCTGCGGCTTCCCAGCCAGACGGAAGCTCTGTGGGAGCCTCTGAGCTACCTTAGCCCACATCTCTGTGCACCCTCGTCCACAGTCAGTGGCTCCTATGTGCTCACTGAACAAGCTCTCACTATAAAACGAAAAAGAACACTAATATTAACTACATGCCATTTCTAAAAATAATATGAGACTTAATCCCTTAACTTTTAAAAAAGATGAGGAGACTCGTGAGTTATGTGACACCAAAGAAAGGAGCCTGAATTTCAGTGTCAGAGACAGACAGACATTTAACCACTGGCCCAGCCTCTCAGTAGTCCAATGAACCCGAGGTTCCACCTATGTGGTTCGTGCCTCAGAGATCACAACTGTGCTGGGGCAATAAACACACATCGCGTCCGCAAGGGCTGGCTGCCCCTGCTCACGGCCCCACACGGAGCCCTGGCCGCCTGCCGCCGTGTGTGCATGAGCTGGGACCCAGGCACCCTGTCCCCCGCGATGGGACGCCCGTCCTGAATCACTGCCGCCCACATTCTAATCAATCTCACAAGAAACTTAATACACCGGAGAAGCAATCATCATCACAAAGATCCTGTCACCTAACTGGTTTATATTAAGACAAATTCAGATCAAATCATTCATTGACTTAAAGTATGGCCTTGACCCTTTCAGTGCCCCATGTTTTGAGGGAAGCAGTGACCTTCTCAGATTATTTCTTTTTTTTTTCTCTCAGATTATTTCTAAGTCAATGAACGGCACGAGCCGTCAGCTGCAGACATCACTACACAAATCATCTCCACCATATGTAGGTGCAGTCGTGGTTATTTATAATGATCGTGTCTAACTGTTACTGCCGCTGCAGCTCTGTCAGATCATATGGCACCTGTCAGTTCTCTCCACATGTAGTCAGAGAAGGGTCCCGTTTACCCTCCGCCCTGTCTGAGGATTGAGCCACCAGAGCAGATGGAGCCGTCAGGTGTCTCCGCACTGTTCAAAGCCTCTGGGGGCTCGAGTCCTTGTCCCTCTCTCTCCTACACGGTGCAGCAGGTGGTGGTCACTTCTCTCTGAGGACACAGACTGGGGGTGTGCTTGATGCTGGGAGGCATCAGCCAAGCCCTGCACACCGCTCTGGGCCAGGACTCGATCCTGTGGCCAGAGCCTACCCCGCAGGGTGGACAGGCAAGGCAACGAGGCTGGGAGTCTCGGTCAAGAGACTCGGACCCCAGAGACAGTGACTGGGCCATGGACAAACGATGGAAGCCACACTGTGGCTGAGAGGGGCCAGGGCTCAAGAAGCCAGGAATGGTGGCACACACCTGTGATCCCAGCACTGAGGGAGGCTGAGGCAGGAGGACTGCCAAACTTGAGGTCCACTTCCACAACTTAGTGAGACTAAGTCTGAAAATGAAAATTAAAAAAGGCAGGGATATAGCTCAGTGGCAGAGCATCATGGATAATGTGAAATTTAGGTGTAAAGTGCACGTAGTTAGAGCTGAGGGCCAGAGCTAGCCACAGAAGAGCTTTGAACAAGGAATGTCCTGACCCAACGTGCTTTTTAAAGTCACCCTAGCTGCTCTGTGGAGAGCAGGAGGAGACCGGGGGAGAGCACACTGCAGCAGGGCAGCGCGGTGAATGACGGGCAAGATGGGTACAGAAGACTGTTCAGGGCCTGGGCTTTCTGGGCAGCATGGTTGAGATCCTGGTATTCATGTTTGCTTACTCAAAGATTTATAGTCTGGTGCTAGTGGGCTCCATGCCTGGGAGGGTGGAGGAGACAAGACATCGCCAGGAAGAGACTAGACAGGGCAGCGGGCACCAACCCAGAGTGAAGGTCAAGGAAGGCTCTGCAGAGGGGCAGGCACTGAAGGACCTCAGGGAGGAATACAGGGCAGGGCAAGGGACAGGACAAAGAGACAAGGTCACACGCAAGGCCAACAGGGAAAGAAAGGATGGCCGGCACAGAAACTGAAACACTCCCAATGTGGAGCACAGAGCCAGGACGGGCCGACAAGGAGGGCCTGGGCATGGCAGATGTCCCTGCTGCAAGAACAGCCTGGCACACCAACATGCGGCCCGGACCCATCAGCTCTCTCCCCGCAGCACCTGGCTCAACCACCCACCCATCGAGGCCTCAACAGACGCAGAGAACACAGCCTGACAGCTGTCGGGCCTCAGTCGCTGGAAAGTCAGGACAGCAAGAAAGCCAAGGGAAGCTTTTGCGGCAGGGAAACTGCCCTCTTGTGAGTTTACTAATAACGGGGTTAGTACAAACAAGATCCAAATGGGTCTAGGCTGGCCCCCAAGGAGAACCGGGGTGCATGTCAACAAGGACCAGAGAGCTCTCTGCTGCAGCAGGGCCACATGAAGGGCTAACCTCCGATCTTTTCCACGACGGCTTTGTGCTTCCTTTCTAAATGCTGCAGATGCCTACAGCTTTTCTCCAGTTGTCGTTTCAGGTCTTGACATTCTTGCTTTGACTTTTCAAGTTCTTGGAAGCATTGTCCACCACACAAATCTTTGATTTCAAGGGTCTCTTTCTTATCTGCAAAAATTAAATGGCAAAACTGTATCAGTGTAGAGTTAAGGGAGAAAGAAAGAAAAAAAGATAAAGAAGGGAAAGGAAGAGAGAAGCCAGGAAGGAAGGAAGGGAGACGGGAGAGAGCAAGCTGACTCAACACAAAAGGCGACAGGGTAACTGAGAGACCAGGGTGCTTAGACAGGGGCAGCTCGGTTTAAATCTTACCCCACTACTCTCTGGCCCTGTGACTCAGCATGTTACCTACCCTCTCTGAGGCTTGCTTTTTAAATATGCAAAACTGGATACAACCATCTACTTTAAAGAGTGCCGTGAAACCTAACGCTCACACGTTAAGATTAAGTGCCACTCCGCATTAGAAAGAACCAAGGATTATCAAGAAACAGCTGACTCTAATCCTGGTAGAAGTTATGTACAAAATGAGACTGAAATGTCTTGTCTCGTAGAGAAGAAAGAAGATCCTCAAAAATGCAGGCATGTCACAAGGACACAGGGCTCCTCTGGCTGAGTCTGGGACAACCTAAGCTCTCGTTGATTAAACTAACTAATAAAGATTAAAGTACTAGCTTACGAGGAGATGAAAAGTCACACCAATCACCTGCAGACGGACTGCTAAGTAGGTCGGTGGATGGACAGACGGGCACGTGGATAGGTAAATAAACACAGCGGCAGTGCCGGGAGGGTTCTGCATTATAACCACATGCAGAGTGGGGAAAGCCAGCGGAGGCTTGGAGCTGGAAACCTGGTCACTCTGTAACCAGCTTAGAAAGGACTCGATCAGGTAAGAACCCCCACGGACGCTGCCTCTAGGACAGAGTCTCCTGGGGACACGTGCAGGGTCTTCAGTGAGTCGCTCCACAACCCGCTCACGAGTTGAAAGGGAGAGAAAAACCCAACAATGATGTAACGAAGAAATGGGACAAGTTTTTAACCAGATGATCAAAATTAACCTCACTGAGAAAAGCCAAAAGGGCAGCACACACTTCCGGATGTGAAAACATGACCCTGGACTGTGTGCCAGCTGAGAAAGCACAGGGCGGCTCTCTAGTCCTGAAGGAGGACAGCCCAGAGCAGGAAAGGTCCCAATAGAAATGGGTGAGGAGACAGAATATTCCCTCAAAACCTGCCTTAAGAGACCGAGGCTGCAGGAAGGAGATGAAGACTCAGGAGGCATCCCCGCCCCGGGCGGACCCACGCCAGGAGACTCCACAACAGCCCCTCCTGGGGCCGCTGACAACACCGGGACACAAACAGCACGCTGATGCTTTCATCTAATGTCAACTGTGCTACCCTAAGGTTGTACAAGGAAATATCCCTACACTTGGAAAATCCAGACTGGGGCAATTCGATGTAAATGGTCACAGTGTATATATCGTATCCCCAAATGGTGGAGGAAAAACAATTAAATTACTATATACACACTGAAGAGCACAAAATGAGGCATAATGTTACCAGTGGATATGTCTAAAGGCCACTTTAGGGCTCGGCGCAATTATTTTTATTTTTGTTACTTCCATGAATTTGAAATTATCTCCAAATTTTAAATAACACTCTTTTAAGCAGTTAGGAGAAATGTTAAGAGTGGCTTGGTGTTGTACCAGCACATAGCAAGCATATGATAGATAACGGTTTTACCCACTAATATTGTAAACTTTAGACAATTAAGATAAAAATATAAGTCAGATTATGACTATAAATGCAAGTGATAAGAAAGCAGAAATACAAGTTGGCACAGACTAAGAGACCAAGAAAAGATTTGATGATAAAAACAAAACAAATAAAAAATGGAAACAAAGCTTATATACACAGAGAGAGCAGGGAAGGACAGGGAGGGCAGGAGAATGGGAAAAAATCAGAATCAAGCTGTGCCATGTATTGGTGCAAATTCTCAATGCTGAATGTGATCATAATGGATATATAAAATGTACCAATAAACTCAATTTAAAAAATTTTTAAAAACCCAAAATCTAAAATGTTAATATGAAGTCATTGATCCAGAAGAATTATTCTTAGCTCTCTCCCGGCCTTTTTAACTTCATTAAATGGGTAGAGGAGGATCAATGAAAATCACACTGGTGCCATGTAATATTTCTTACTTAAAATACTGGTGTAAACCTGGAAACCAAGCAGGTGCCCACTGACATGGACACAGATAACTACGAGGCGTTCACATCACACAGTCTACGCGAAAAATGGACAAACCAGAGGTCAGTGTACCAGCACAGACACACCCAGCAGCACGATGGCAAATGGGGGGACGCAACTTGGGAAGAGTACAATGAGTATTAAACAATTTTCATAATGCTTAGATAAAAGGTAAGGCAACTGCTTGAGGATATATACATATTCAATCAAAAAGTTAAAAAGCTAATCTTTAAAAAAATCAGAATATTTGTTATCTCAGGATACGAGATGTGCGGACAGAATTGTAGACCAACTGCATTGGGCCATGCTCCCCATTTAAGCAAACTCCTAGTGATTAGGCTTCCTGACTTACTGTAGTATATACTTACTGTATATACTTTTCTTGCAGGCATCACGTATTTCACAGTTAATACTTGATGGAAAAGGAAAGAATATAACTAAGCCATCAAGAGTAGTGCCCCCTGGTGGTAAGACTGCAAAGGGTCATTGGAGAGTACAGGGGATTAAACCTATGAACTTCCACAGAGCTCCAACCTTAGCCCTTTTTTGTCTTAAAACAGGTTTTCATTAAGTTGCTAAGTTGCCCAGACTGGGCTCAAACCTGCAATCCACCTGCCTTAGCTTTTCAAAGTCCTGGGATTATTGGCATGTGTCCCTACCATGCCCAATGGGGCTTTATCTTCTAATATATGCTTTAGATTCAGTTCTTCCTAATGAATTTACTAATGTGTTTGCTTTAATGGAAGAAGACTGAAAAAGAAAAATAAATTTTTATAGTTATGCTTATAGTTAGTTATAGTTAGCTAGTTTCTTTTACAGGTCTAATTTCATTCACAAGACTCCTTGGGAAAGTAACATTTAAAATTTGTTTCTATTTCACACATAAAAATATATTTCTCAGGCTATTCCAAATCTGATATAAATGTAAAGTAAGAAGCAAAATACAAATTGAGGTGGAACTGCTATTCATCTACGTAGCAACAAGATATTCCTAACTATCTAGAATCCAGAAGTGAGGGGAAAGGATTTATGATCAGTGAGAAAAGTGACTGTCAGCCGGCCTCTTGGGACAGGCAGAGATCGACTAAGATGGTCCTAACACTGTCCATGGTTAGAAATGCGTGGGATCTTGGGCTGACTTAGGTATCATTTTTCCTGTTCATTGTTAGTTCTTTTCCAGTTCCAATGGAAATGGCAAAGAAGAAGCAGAAAGGGAGAGAAAGAGAGTGTGTTCAAGGCAGGAGCAGCCTGCAAGGGGTTAATATCCTAAAAGGGATGGAGATGCAGGAAGGATTTGCCAATTCCTCGCTCAGAAACTACAGCGATGAGGCCAGGTCGGCCCCTTCTTGCTCCTAAGTATTCCCTGAATACAAAGTGCAGGGTCCAACTATGATCGCACTTTTCCATAATGACAAGTGTAAGCCACTAAGGGAAAATTAAGGTATTAATTCTTCAGGTGTTCTAGGAGTACAGAGTACTTACCATTCACTCTGTCACATGTTGAAAAAGGAGATTAAACACACTGTCCCTGCCCTAAAAAAATAAACTCACCAATCAAGTAGGAAACATCTCAAATACTTTGGCGAGAATTCCACTGAGCAAGGATGGAAAGCAGGACACAGTGGCACACGCCTATAATCCCAGAACTCGGAGGCTGAGGCAGGTGGTCACAAATTCTAACCTCGCCTCCTATTTCAAAAAATAGAAAGGGCTGGGGTGTCGCTCAGTATAAAAACCCTACAACTGCAAAAGCAAACACAACAAGAAAAAAAATAAAGATTGAAATAAAGCATCAAGAATCTCAAAGAGAAAATCTCCACTACTGGACAATCCCCTTGATGAAACCCTTGACTTCTCAACTGTGACCTCTCCATTAAAACTCTCATTATGCTCTCGTAGTAAGAATCACTTGCACAGAGAGAAGACGGAAACAAAACCCAATTACCAGTTTCTGTCGCTGCTGCTGACAAAGCCAAGGGCTGGGCGTGGGGTCCAGGAGAGGGTGCAGGGCGGGCCGCTGGGACCCCGGGGCCTTCTCTGCCAGGGTCCTCGCTGGCAGGGCCAGAGGAGGGCTCAGCCATGTTCCTCTGAAAGAAATCACCTTCACAGTTAATGCCTCATTGAAATCACTACACACATTTCTATTGAGAATCTTAACATGGACTTTGTAAAAAGAAACTGCTTGAAAACAGTTTCGCCTGAACCAGCGCAGATCCTGTCACCCTGCACTGCCCTGTTTCCCATCAGAACACTAAGGGGAGGCTGGCAAGGCTGCGGACCTCTGCACCTTCAGATCATGCAGCTGAGCAGTCTGAATGGCTTATACCATCACACTGCGGGACAAACAATGGAACATCCGAATGATTCTTGGGAATCCAGAGTATGTTTGTTGCATCAGGGATCAAACTCATTATGAGTAATAACACCTCTGCTGCAACTTGAAAATAACTAATTAATTTTTAATTTATATGATACTCAAACACTTCTATGTATTCGTAGATATACATCTCTGGGAAGGAAAGGCCATCTGAGTTCAAGTTAAAGACAGAATCTGAAGCTCAGCTCAGCAGGTCACCTTACAGCAGACCCCATCTTCACTAACATGTGCTTTTCATACGGCTTGTTAAATTCACCGATTTCTCAGGCAGTATTCTGACTTTGGACAAGTAGTAAATCACAAAGGAACCGAGTACATGATAATCATAAAGCAAATGCACAACTGGGGCTTGACTCCAAAAGCCCGGGTTCTCATGCCAAGAAACCCAAGTACAGAGTACAGAGGGTCAGGAAACCTTCGTGACGATCTCTGTGAACTCCTGGAGGAGACGCCAGGTGCACCAGCAAAAGGCTGTGCTGTCAAGGGCGGTGGGAGTAATGACAGAGACCAACCCAGAGGCGGTTTCCACTCAAAATGGGGGCAAAAAAGCCAAAAATAATCAGAACAAAAAAAGGTAAGGAAAGCAACAATCTTTTGTCATTAGTTTTAACTTGATTCTCATAGCTAAGGGAGACAGAATACACATCCTTAAGCTTGGCCCAAATCCTGCCCCAGTGGATATCCACTGTGAACTCTTATGTTAAAATATGTTGAGAAGGCATTCAGTTTCTTAGAAACTTAGATATTTCTTAGATAATTTTCATGGCATTCTCTCCATTTTAGGAAACTTTTGAACATTTCAGTCATTTTAATGACTGAAACTCTTTATATAGTTTATTTTTTTCACTTCCATGAACAACTTAAACACTATAGAATTAATAAATTCTAAATCTGCTCCTCACAATCTGCTACATACACCGTAAACTCATAATCAGTGTTTTTCACCTTGATGTTCTGAGCTAAGTTAGCTCAGAAATGGCAGAAGGTCAAATATTACTTCTATGACAAACGCCAGATTAGACGTTGTGGTCAATTTTTTCTCAGGAATGGAATCTGACCCACCCAACAAAAGCTGTAAAAGTCTATATTCTTAGCCAGATTATGTGATTCCACCTCCATAAACTTGTAAGCCATGTTAAGTCACACAGATGACCTTATACTGTTTACACAGCTTGTAAAAAAGACCCTGGGATTATGGGACAGAAAGTTCAGAATATTTTGAAAACTCAGGACATTTTCAGTGTGGCAGGGAGCAATATAAACAGTAGGAGAATGGTGATGATGTGGCTTGATGTTTAAAGCAGAAACTGTCTTCGAAAGACAGCAAATTTGAAAGCATTAACATAATTTTTTCATTAACTCTCACCTGCTCACGAAACATGATCTCGTCGGTCACTTTTCTATCAAAGGCAACTGCTCCCCAATAACATCTTTGTGAATTCAAGGATAAAAGTATCCAGTAGGATGAAATGATCTTGTAGGCGCCTCTTGCCCTAAAATTCCATGCTGTTCCACACACAGGTGCAGAACGCCCACACTGTTTCAAGTACATCCTACCCAACTCTAAGGAATTTGTTAGGGGTTTGTATTTCCTTTTTCAGATGGGCAACTGAATATATGTTTGCCCAAAGTAATATGTAGTTATCACCAAGTGCCGGAACTCAGATTTCTTTTCTAGTTTCTAAGTCTTTCCAGTAGGTGTTAATAAGAAATGCTCAGTTCTGGCATCGAAGTACAATTTTTTGACAGATCTTAACTCTCATCTCAACTCTTCTCTCAGACAAACTCAGAATACTAGCATTTTTTTCCACCGCTTAGTCCAAATGTTGAAAGTGGCCAGTTACAAGACCTGCATCACCATTCGGGACCCTTCATGCGAACCTATTTCTTTAATCACACAGTAGCTAGACTTGGGTGTTATCAGATCTTCCACACAAGCACGAAGTACTGATACAACTAAGTGCAGCAGATTCATGCTACATGCACATTTACACTGCACCAGTGAGGCTAGACGTGAGGGCTTCACACGAGTGAGGCATACATCTCATCTGCTTGTGTCTGTACCAACAGTTTCTGAACTTGGCTGGCATTTTCTGCCTAAATAAACTGTAAGTTCACTGAGGCTTAGAACTAGGCTTCCGCACTCTTCAGAAACTTTTAAGAAGTCCTACTTAAATATGACGCATATTTCTTGAAGTGGTTGGGCCCAGAAAACAAAAATACAAGTAAACATAACTCTCAGCTTCGGAAATCTCAGGTTCTTGTGAGAATAGCAATTTTTTCTTAAAAAAAAAAAAATCTACAGAGTCTGAAAGCTTGCCTCATATTTGCAGCACTGTGAGGCAGTAATGTTTCTTTGGCAAGAAAATAAGCAATCCTTTGGACATGCTACAAAACATTCTGTAAAACCCCTGGTAAAAATACCAAAAAGTCTTACAACTATTAAATGGTAAAGTGAAGAAAGGAGAAAAATACCACATGCAACTCTGACAATCGTCCTGATGGCACTTGGCAGAGCTTCTTCCGCTTGTAGGAACATACCTTTTCCCATTCTGCCCTGGCATTTTCTGTATGTAAAGAGAGGGCATCTCGCAGTGCTTTCCGTGTGCAGGCTCTCAGATTCTCACAATAGTGCGCAGACACCCACTTGGAAGAACACGCCGACAGAATTTCCAAAAGCTGCTTGTCCTCGGAGCCGGTCACCTCCTCCTTCTGAGCATCCCCTAGGAGGCGGTTAAGGATGGTTAGGATGTCCTCCTCAAACTGCCGGATTTCAAACTGCATGCGCCCAGCTTCCTGCATAGTCCACTCCCTGTGGCTCTGGTCTAGACAGGCCTGTAACTCTGTCTCCTTCTGAAAAAGCAGTGCAGCTTTTTCTTTCAAAAAGTCTTCTTTAGCTGTTGCAAGCACCTCATTAATTTTATTTCGATGATCATCTAGAAACTGCCGATAATCTTGCTCATTCTGCTCTTGAATCTTGTGGATTTCTTCTTGCTTCTCTCTGTTCCACTCACTCCGCGCCTTTGCCAGCTCGGCCCTGATGACTGCAGGAAGCTCCTGGCTCTTTAGCTCCAACTCCTTCTGCAGCGAGCGGATCTTCTCTTCCAGTTCCTTCCCGGGGATGGTGTTTTTCTTTGTATTTTCAAGCTCACTTTTCCATTTCTCTTTAGCTTCAGACACAGCAAATGATAGCTAAAGGACACAGTGACACACATTTTAAAAGTGTTTATTACCCTCCTTTTGGTAGCAAAATTAAACTAATTATCTGGATTACTTATGAATGTAATAAGACATTTAAAGTTGAAATGAAAGAGAAAAAGTAAATTTAGATAAAACATTAGTCTATAAAATACAGTGCTCATATTTTACACTTATAGAACATTTTCATTTTAAATTATCTAATAGTTTTACTTATGGTATTTTTAAAAATATCAATATCTTATTGGGGGTCTAGGACTAGAACCTGCATCCATATCTGATAAATTTCAACATATTTCCATATCTCCAAGACTAATTTCAGCAAAACTGTGTTAGTATATTAAATATAGGTACAGTCTCAAATTTTATCTAAGGCCTTCTACAAATTAACTATCTTTTACTTAAAGCAAAAGCAGTGTCATAAAGAAACTTTAAAGTTACTTAAAAATATAATAAGTAATTACATGCTGATAAGTAGTGTAACCTTAGAGGCTAGCACAGGTCGTTTTTCATTCACCTCATTTTTATAGCAGAATGACAAGTAGACAACATAACAGTCAATAAGCAGAAAGTATCAAGGTTATCACAAAACCCGAGCTCCAGCTCTAATTCCAGCACAAGGGCAGACTGGACCACCAGTGAACCATAGGACATTCCTCAACTCCCTACAGCATCAGGGTCCTCGTCTATGTACCTGGGGATGTTTAAGACGCCAACCACGTAACCTAGGAGAATATATAACTAAAGAACAAGAAAGACTCAAATGTCACCAGCTTTCCCTACTTCTGGACGCATGGCCTGGGAAAAAGCACTGAATAATACCTCCGGCTTCTCCTACCTTCACCTAAACAATGAACAGTTTGGATGATGAGCTACCTCAAATCCCTTTCACTCCTAATGCTCCCCGACTGTGTTCAAAGTCACAAGGACACACAACATCAAAGAACAGAACTGGCATCTCCACCATCCTGACCTACGGTGGTGACTGAACAACCTGTACCATGCCAAGGCTCAGGATGAGCAGGTGGGACACCTGCTCACAGTTTTCCATGAGAACCCATCACCTACGGTGAGCTTCACCAAGGAATTCACCACAAGTAATTTTGCCTCCAACAAACGAATTCTGTAGTGACCGGACACATGCTTAAAGAGTGTTTTTAGAGAAACTAGGTCCCATTGCAATGGAGGCCTGCCAGGAGACCTATGGAAGTTGCATGACCCGCCTGACCTTACCAGAAGTCTGCGTCCTTGGGGAGAAGTTCCTGAGAATGTGGTGGGACTTATCAACTCAATGGTCTGCAACCTCACAGCATGTGAGAAATACCTGCCTGCCTCGCTCCAAATGCTACGGACACCCAGCCTGCACCCCGAACAACACAATGAACAGTCTGAGGGTGACAGCCAGGCAACCAGACCTGCCAGGGCACCAGGTGACTCCTTCTGGACTCAGAAAACCATCCTGTCCAGACATGCTCTGTACGTAGGATGATGCAGACAAGACTGGAGTCATTTCCAACCTCTGTCATATGCCACGGTACTCTCCAAAATGGCTGTGCCCAGGGGGCGGGCCACACCCCGCACACGGCACTCTGCTGCACTGTGTGCTGACTTCAGAAAAAAGACTTCAATATTAAGCATAAAAGAGACCTTCCATTTGTTTCAGCTCTTATTTCCCTAATGCTGAGAGGCAGGAATGTGCTTCCATTCATATTTTTGCTATTTAGACTTATGAAGATCCCCTGCTCGTATGCTTAGATTTATCCATAGACTCTTTTCTTTCTTTCTTTTTTTTTTTTTTTTGAGACAAGGTCTCACTTTATAGTTCAGGCTGGCCCTGAGCTCACTATGTATAACCCAAGTGAGCAATTCACAGCAATGCTCCTGCCTCTGCCTCCCGAGTGCGGGGACTGCAGGCTTGAGCCACCACTTGCTGGTGGGCATGAGTCTCCACGCCCGGCATGGTTGTATATGGTTACTGGGGATCAAACACAGGACCTTGCACTTGCAAGACAAGCACTTGAACCACTGAGCTAAATCCCCAGCCCCTATTTTTTTTTTTTTTTTTTTTTTTTTTTTGAGGCAGGCTCTTACTATGTAGCCCAGGCTGACCTCAAACTCACAGGGATCCTCTTGCCTCAGCCTCCTAGTGCTGGAATTACAGGTACGTACTACTACACCCCACATCTTTTCTTATAAATATCTATGAGCTCTTTATCATAGATTAGTATTAACACTTCTCATTTTTGTTTTTATCATCTTAATTTTACCTTATTAAAAAATTTTTTTCAATGTTTTTTATAAACCTAATATTTCTGCCATTATGTTCATTGCCCCAAAAATGAGTTGTCATCAATATATGAAACATTTAATTTTCACTTTTCTATACTTTCACTCATGAATGTTTAACTCTACCAGCCAGAGCTTATTGTGATGCACAGGGTCGTAAACATAACTTTTTCAAAGTGTTACCTGGCTGTCACAAGCCTATTATGGGATACTATAATTTCTTATTCTCTTGTTTTGAAACAGTTAATTAAATTTTTTTCCGTAACTGGGTCTGTCTTGGCCTTTGGTATCTATGTTGTATTAAATTGAAAACAATTCTCTCTCTGTGACTCAACACTGTCTGAATTGTTGCTGCCAAAATAGTTTAAGTTAAAGCTGGACTACGACTCCTTTCTAGAACACTAAAAATTCTAGTCTTATTTTTCCAAATAAAGTTTAGAAATTTTGTGTGGAATTTTAAAATTGTTTTCAGTTTGCTGGCATTTTAGGTAGAACTGTCTTAGACTAGTCAGTCAAGTTGTAAGACTGCACGTGGTTATGACAGCAGTTTTCCTTCCAAGGAATATGACATCCTTGGAAAGCAGAGTTGGCTGTTTACCAAAGAGAATGTGTAGGAAGCCTACAGATACTACACAGAAATCGCCACACATATGAGCACATAATGAGTAATTACAATCATTACCTTTCTCCCCGTGAAAGTTTTAAGATGCTAAAATAACTATTTCTGCCTTCACCCCTGGAGGACAGCTGGAACAGACACCACTGGCTAGCACTTAGCTAATGTTTAACATGCACTGTCTGAAACTGTCACCAACTCCATGAGTAGGAACAGAATCCCAAGATACAGGAGTGGGTTAGCGCTGCCTCATAGCTTTGGAATCTACATGGGGACTGGAGGAGCACACTCCTGGCTATGTCTGTGTGGGTCATAAGGCATAGCCTTGGGCTCTATGTCTGGCCCCTGGTGCCCTCCTCTCAAGCACGGTTCACTGCTGCTTCCTGGCCACCATGAAATGAACCACACCTTTCCACCATGATGCATCAGGCCATGAAGTGAATCCCTGGAAACCAGGAACCAAATAAAACCTATCCTTTCAGCTGCAGGTGCTGGGTACTATGTCCCAGCATGCAAGCTGGCTGATAAGGGAGGTGGGGAAGGACATCCCGTGGCTCCTTTGCAGGACCATGCTTACCCGCTGGGCTACAGAGGCCTCCTGCTGCTCCTCCCACTTCTTCCGCTCAGCTCTCAAGCGTGCTTTGTACTCTGCGAGCTCTGGCAGTTCTTCTAGCCATCGACGATGAGCATTTTGCACAGCTGTTTCCACCTGGAGGACATCGCAGGAAAAAGGAGTAGAAGAGGTGTACAGCTTCAGGAAGACATTTTCAAATAGCAGCTACAACATCACATGCATTTTGCAGAGTATCTTGTGACACTGTGGTTACACTAACTTCTACCACCTGACCCCAAACAGTGGATTCTAACCCTTCTTTTCTTAGATTCCCCATAGTGCTCCACGTAAATGCCACAACAGGAAGTAGACTCTGCAGACAAGTGAGAAACAACACTACCATCTTAGAATCCTGCCTGCGAAGAACCAACTGCCATTTCCAACAAAGGTCTATGTACCGTGGGGAAAAGGACAAGACACACCAGCCAGCTGCCTGCTCCCAGGTGCTGTCCTGTCACTGCCCTGCACACATACCACTGAAGTACACAGCCTGAGCCCTGACATTTTCCTGCTGATTAGAACTAGTTTGTACAAAGTCCAGCACAGCGGCAATATGCTTATAATCCCAGTACTCTGAGAGGCTGAGACAGAAGGTTTCCTGAGCCTGGCCTGAGCAACTCAGTGACTTAATAAAAGCTTGTGTCAAAATGAAAAATACACAAAGGTCTGAGGATGTAGCTTAGTGTGTATTCCATCTCAGTACCAAGACATCTTAAAACAAACAAACAAAAAAAAGTTTGCACAAAAGAAAAAGAGAGACCTGAGACCTCAATTCAGGGAAAAAATAAGATTTGAATTATGAAGGTTATCATTCACTAAATAACTTTCTGCCCCATTTCTTTTAAAGTATGATAGATACACATATATTCATAGATACTAGAGTTGATATGAGGCTGTTTTCCTCACTAAAGAATCAAATACATGCCATGTAAACCCCAGGGAATTAAAAATGTGGAGAAAAGAAAAGTTCCTATAGAAATGTATATTCCTTATAAAGTTATTACAAAACGTGTCATTTTTATTATTACATGCTATCGTTTTTCTTCACACAATCTATGATTTCATAAGTGCCAATGAAGCAATCTTAAACAGATTTCTTTTTCATGGAACATTTTCTTTGTCAACACTGTGGAAAACGCAATGTTCTAACTGATGGAAGATGACCCTGATACTATTACATACACAGATATTCCTTTACACCCTCGCTATTTCATGACTATTCAGATTTATGACCTGCTGCTTGGACTTACAACTCCTCTTCTTTTTCTTTGTACAGTTTTTGTTGATAGAATCCCAATTTTTTTTTTTTTTTTTGGTACAGTATATTGTTGATACACTATTGTAATTTTGGCTGATGGAATACCACAGTAGTTTTATTCTCTGTTACATGTTACAGGGCCACATGTAAGAACTGTGCAAATAAAAGCAAGTCAAGTTGGAGTTTCTTTTTCCCATTTCTTTGTTCTAGATCGTTCATGTCCATACTGTCTACACTTCCTCATATAGCGACATAGTCGCACCTTTGCGTATTGTATTTTAAGCATATTCACTAAGCATGTTGTAAAATGAGCACGACATAACAGACAAATATCTTCAAAATATGTATTATTTCTACAATGTCTGATACTGGGGCAAAATAAGCTACCTGACATTTTTTGGACATTGAGGCAAAACACGCAACCTCAGATATTTGCCTCAATATACGAAAAATGTATCATTTGCCTGTTACGATGCAGAAGTGAAGGAGTGATTTGGAGCATGGTCTTTTGAGACCTGTTGCTTACATACGATGCCGGCAGAACAGCTGGGCTGGAGGGCCAGAAGGACTACACTACCTATGAGCCTCACTTCTAAGGGCTATTTGCTTCCAGCGGTTCTTTGGATGGAAATACAACTGACACCATTCTTAGATATGAACAAACTCCTCAGAAGTGATGTCAGCTGTGAAACTCTTTGGTATTCAGAACTGCATCATTCATATGGATATACATATTTTTCAAGGGTGACACACTTTCCACCACAGAAAACGCCTGTCACTGTTTTTCTTGGCATTATGTGTTTCATTACCATCCTGAACAGTCAGCTCCTAAACAGCACACTACTGCTGTGCTCAGTGCAGAGGAGGACAGAGAAGTGGCTCCACTCAGGCCAGTCTCTTGGTCAAGGACATTTGGCCTTTCCTCTGATTTTTGCAGTCAGGCAGATTGGAGTAGCTGTGAGAACTTACCAGCAGAATTTTAGTTTCATTGGTTGCTTGCATTGACCTGCAGGGGCTCCTTCACGACTGAGCCAAAATTACACATTCAAAACAGCCTCAGCAATATCGACTGTGTGGTAAAAGTGTATCCCTCAAGAATTCGTGGAAGCTGCTCTAAGATGCCAGGGCAGGCATATGAGGAAATGTAGAAACAGATGCTTTACTGATCTGCCAAAGATCACACCTGGACCGCATATATATCTAGTATGTATCTGTCTGTTCCCAGACTTTAAGAATATCATGGAAAATCATACACAACCATGTAACAAATAAGTAAAATCTCAAATGCTTATCAGAAGCTAAATATGTTTTTCAAAATGTCATCTCAGGATTATTTAGCAGTTTATAAAATAATAAATATAACAGTTGCATCAAGGTTCAGGGATCTCTTGCAGGCTGCAAAGACTGTCAGGTGGCATCATCATTTGGATCTTAAAAGGAGCCCAAGGCCTCATGTGTTTGGAAGGTGACTGGATCCTGCGGGCGCCACAGCAGCCTTGCTGTTAGGAGGCAAGGTGGGTCACCCAGGGTGTGACCCGGAAGGTTTCTCTCCCTCTCCAGGTCCTCCCTTCTCGCTCCGCCTCCCGGCCACCATGGCATGAGCACCTGTCTTCTACCCAGACCTTTCCACCACGCTGTTTCTGCATCTGAGTCAGCCAACCATGGGCTGAAACTTCTCCTATAAATTGTGGTGTCAGCTGCTATGTCCTAACAAGGGGAAAGTACCTAAGACAGGGACTGTGAGGTCAAAACTACTTTCAAAATAATTTAAGACACTCCCAGCAGCAGCGCTTTCCTAGAGGAATGGTCTGTGTTGATGACATCAGTGTTCTGACAGCCAGTAGGAGGTCTGCTTGTGTTTGTTTCTATAATTTCCCAGAATTCTTTTCCCATAGAGTGCACAGAACTAATCCTGACAAAAAGCTCTTTATGGTCCCCAAGGTTTAAGTATAAAGGAGTCCTGAAACTAAAAACACTGAAAAATCACTGTAAAGGTTAAGACAGCTCTAACAGATAATACCTCGGTTTTGCTCCTGTAATGTGGGCTCTATTTCCCTCAGGATGACATTTCTTGGAGACAAAGTTATTGTCCCAGTTAAAAGCTGACTCGTGGGAGGCTAAGAGGAAGGCCAGGCACTGCTCAGTGGTGACTGATGGGGACTCCAGACCCAGGTCCGCGGGACAGGAACACCTGGGTCTCCACACTAACCCTACCAAGCATATTCTGCGTTCACTTTACTTATCTATACCTCCTTTAGGAGAATGTTTTCTAAAACATTAGATGTAAAAGATTCATAATTAAATTGAGCTTCTCTCAGATGTTAACTTTAATCGCGGGCACCAGACATTTCATTCACTAAAAGAATATACAGAAAAACTGACAGGTAATTGTTTTAGGACAGAAAAATAATGAAGAAAACTTCAGGAACAATGGAACAGGTTTTGCACTTTAAAAAAGCACAGAAACTTAGAAGGTATAAGGTTCACAGATTTTGCACGAGGCAGCTCTAGCAGTTTTGCCGTAATCGTGCACATTACCTGTCTGGCAATATTCTCACAGTGTTTGAGTTCCAGGTCAACCTCGTGTTTCTTCGCAGAGTCCTTCCCAGCCGTGTCCGTCCCACATCCTCGGTCTCGCGAGACTTTGCGCATCCGCTCTTCCACAGAAACAACATCCAGAGTGGCTGGGCGGTCAGTCTGGCTGCCGCAGTCTGAGGTCTTCTTTCCCGACGAGTCCTTTATAGTTTCATCCAGCTTCCCTTGACACTCCTTTTCCAGCTGGTGAATTAGTTTCTGTTTGATCTGTTTTCGGAAGAAAAATCGTGTGAGAAGAAAAACACTGAAACGAGTACAAACTAGAATTCCAGGTCGACAGAAGGGGAGCCACAGCTGGGCCGGAACTCCATCTGGACACTGGTGTAGTCATTGCCTGAAGTTGAGGGATTTAGTCAATGAAAATATATTTCCAAGTAAAACCTGAAAGTTACTTTCTGCCTTAAAAGGAAGAAAAAAAGTCACATTTAATTACACTGATATAATTACATTGATTACGGTCAGCCTCTCTTGCTCTCCCAACTGAACATTGCGGAGCTTTTGATACAACCACTGCAAAGATGGCATACAGAATACTTTTGCTGTTAGTACGTATTTAATTTGGATTTTGCCATCAAGGCCATACTTTCCACCAAGAAGGCACTGAGGAATATCATTACTGAACCTAAAACTGAATGATCTAAAACAAGTTTCACTGACATGAGCACATGAGAGTCTTACTTGTATGTAGTTAAACTGTACTAAGTGGGCTGCATTTAAGAGGGAGGCCATACTGGGAAAATGCCTCAATGACTTTTCCACTTCCAGCTGTGTAGTGGGGTAAAGAGGGCTAAACACTGCCCCCGTAAACCTGGGAAGTTGCATAACTCACATTTCTTCTTCCTGTCCCCCACATCCTAGGTATCGAGGCTTTCAGAGTCTTCTACCAGCTACTAGATTAATACTGATGCCACTCTTGTGGACAGCAGAATCTACTTTAAATAGAGTTGAGGATTGTTTTTCATTTCCAAGTAAGTGTTTAAGATCATAATTCGGTTCTCAACTTTCACAATCTCAGTTGTGACACTCTCTTTGGGCAACAGAAATAAACTCTGCATTTCTGAGCCTGCACATTACTTCCCTTTTAATGTATTACACAGATTACTTAAGGGTCATTTATAGATATTATTCTAGAGTTATCAGATCGTAGTATTAAATTCTACTCAATTAGTTTCATTTTTAGGCATCAAAGAAGCATTATTACTATTACATGCTGGAACTGGATGAAAAGTCAAGAGGGGGTAATTTTTAAAAATAAAAGGGCACAGTAAGCCGCCGACAGCCCAACTGTGAAAGGTAAATGTGCAGATGGATGACTTTCTATGTAATGGTAATGAACGATTATCTGTCTGGTCAGGAGGAACTGTCTTCTACAGCCAGTTCCTCGCCTGACTACATGCAGTGAGCACAGAGAAACTTTACCACGCGGTACCTCCGTCTGCTCCTTGTCCCAGCGTTCTTTGGCTAACATCACTTCCTTTTCGACCTTCTGTTTAATATCGTTTTCTTGCTCTTTCAGCCACTTGTTCTTTTCCACGGCAAGCGCTTCTTGATATTTGTCTTCAAGTTTCAACTGAAGGTTTCTTCTATGTTCTTCTTTTTCTTCTAAGAGCTGTCTCTTTAAACAAAATTCAAGTAAATATCTGCACTATACAAAATGTCTCCAAGTTAAAAAAAAAAAAAGTAATCAAACTTGTGCATTGCATAGATAGAAAAAAGGAGCCCAAACCAAAGGAACAAAGCTCTCGCTTCAGAAGACATACGAGCTTGTGAGAGAATGGTGTGAGTGATTCCTCCTGTACATGGAAAGGTCTGTGGGAGCTTAGCAGTGAGTGCCCACTCCCGTCTGCCTGACTCATGCATGGCTCTGCCCATGCACTCTGGACTCACAGAAGGGCACCCAGGACCCCACAGCTGCCTGGCTCAGGGACCCCACCTTGTCCTTCCCGAAGCACAGCTACACGAAGGGAGCTCACACAGGGAAGCGCTCCCAGAAGTCCTTGGGCCTGGCCTGCTCTGGAGTCCAGAGCGATTCTTGCACTGTGTCCCTGAGGACACTTGCAGGAGAAGCAGCAGCTGTATCTCTGCCTGCCTCCTCAGGACATGAGAAGACTGGATAAGGCTCCAAAGTGCAAAGGGGCTGCCATTCTGACTGGCTCACAGAAACTGCTATGGGCCTATGTAAGTTCACATTAAAAAATAAAAATTTAAATCCCAAAAGGCTGCAAGGGAAGGAAGAAATTAAACTTTTACTGATCTAATCCATTGGTCCCTTAAGGGAGAACTCAGGAAACCCACAAAATGATGGCAGAAGGGAGGTTTTAGGGATTCTGGTGAGTAGACAGAGGTGTGAAAAGTCTATACGACTATACATCTGAGGAGAAAAAAGGTAATTACCTTTGCTGAATGACTTAAATATTTTTCAGAAGAATAGCAACCTAATTCAGGTTGTTAAAGAGTCAAAGAGGAGTTCTGACTTCCTTTCTTGCATTTACGCACAAAGGCTTGTCAGCCAAATCATCAGTCAGTAGCAGCTATTAACTACAACGGAGGAAATCCAACTTTACAGCCAAATTGATCATTTGAAAAATACCGAAACAAATTCCTGAAGAGGACAACCTCTTTCACAGAACTGCTCTTATGTTCTTGCCAATTTATATATTTTTTTGAAAACGGAACCATATGAGAGAGCTTCTCCCCATTTTCACTTTTGAAACCTTCCTGGAAGCTGAATTCTCGATGTCTAGGTAATTTAAGAAACCTTTTAACTTGCATGCTGCCAACACTAACTATAACAGCTTCCTTTAGAAGTTCTTTGTCCACTAACTGATATGTGTACACGGCATGTGGTTCCACCATGTTAACTATTAAAAATAATCAAAATAGTCAATGAACTGAAGGCCTCAGCCGCTCTCTGTTCTTTTTAAGTCTGTGGTAGTAGTTCCTGGCTTTAGGTGACTTATGTGAGAATCTCTGCAGAGAACATTTATATGACCCTTTAAACACATTTCCTAGTCCAGAGGCGGGTGGCTTTCAAAGTGTGGTCTGCGGTTGGTCCTGAGCTCCAGGCTCCCTGCTGGGTGCCTGGGAGGCTGCTCAGCAGGACAGCGACAGGAGACAGGGAGGACAGGCCCTCCCTGGGAGAGCCAGAAGAACCCAAAGGGTTCTGAGGGCGGTGCAGCGCCACCCTGGCCTGGCTCCAAAGCCCCAGATCCCTGCCAGCCCTGCCACAAGACTAAGTTCACAGTGCCACCTTCCTCAGAGGAGAATACTGGTACAGAGCGATAGAGAGAGAAAGGTCTGAGGAAAATGTCTGCAAAGGAATTCTCTGTCTGAACCGTGAGCAGGCGAGTGACAATGAGGGCTATGGTGTCACACAGACCCTGGGGCTGGTCCACTTCTAACCTCCTAAAATCATTCTATGGGAAGCACCAGTTGCATTACATCTACGCCACCTTTAAAATGATTTCCACACTTACTGGCTTACACAGTGTGACCCAACCATGTCAAGACACTTCTCGGAACCCCCTTACTTCTCCAGACCACGGGAGGGAGTTCAGTGACAACCCGGGGCCCGCAGAGGGAAACGGTGCAGGAACAGCACGACTGTCATGGTACCTTCTGCTCCCGGGCCTCCCGCTCCTTCTCAGTGGTCTTCCTGAGCGCTGCTTCCAGATTATCCTTCTCCCTACACACCTGCAGGTAACATTCCTGCACAGCAACCAGCTCCTTGTTCATCTTGTCCAGGTCAGACCTTGGGTCACAAAACCAGCAGCCACGTGACCAGAGAAAACCATCAGAGGGCCCCGTAACCATTTCCCTCCCAGTTATGGAGCAGGCGATGCTGCCTCCACAGCTACAGGGCAGCTCGGCTCCTCTTCTCACCGCAGTTGCAAGGCGGTCCCCTCATAAGCCTCGAAGAGCTGCTGCTTCTCCACAGCGTGCTTCGCGGACAGGCTCTCACGGATCTGGGCTTTCATGGCTTCGTGATGCTGCTGGTAAGTCCGCTCGCACCTAACAACAGAGGGTGGAATCTCAGGCCAGGCCTGGCTTTGGGAGCAACAATACAACAAACTGGTTTGTTTCCTCCTCCTGTTTTCCCTCCCTTCTTTCCCATCCTTCCCCCCAAATGCAAATTATAATTATGGTCAGATTCCTTTGCCCCAACCAGAAATCGTAATAATCAATTCATCACAACCAACGATCTTATGAGAACCTTCAATATTTTTTTTCTTCAGATCTTTCTGGAGAAATACTAGAAATGTGGATATGAGAATGTGTTACTCTTTCACACAGAGATGGTAGTCTGTATTAAAGAGTTCTTGAAAATGAAATCAACTGAAATAATTTGATTGTGTTTCTAGAATTCCAAGTTATATGCATCCACACAATTATGAACCGTACCCAACTCACAAGTAAGGTATGTACCAAGTCTGTCTCTAGTTTATAATTTGGTATTTGGAAGACATAATCCCTCCCACAGATCTCTTCTTTATAAAGAATAGTTTTTCAGACTAGTTTTTAAAACCAAAAAAACCAAAAAACTAGGGTATAATACTGTAGCAAACCATAGTTTTGATGGTGCGATAGAACCCAGACTACTACGTAATACTGTTCCTATGGAAAAGTCAAGCTTGAGAAGCCAGGAATCTTACCTCTGCCGATCCAAGATCTCAATAGGGAGAGTTCCCTCCGTCTATCATTTATTTATTTATTTTTAATTTTTTTTTTAAAAATTAAGTTAGTTGGTACTTTGTAGTTATCCATTATGATCACATTCATTATGGGAATTTGTACCCAAGTATGATATACCTGGGTTCTTGTTTTTCCCATTCCCCTTCCCTCCCTTGCACCGCTCTAGCTCTATTTACAAAAGCTGTGTTTCCACTTCCATCTTATCATTTAAGATTTTTTTTGGTAGGGTGTCTTGAAGAGGGGAGGAACCCAGGAAACAGGCACTAAGTATCTATAGAGATCTTACCTGTCCACAACTTCCTGTTTATCACGGTCAAAATCCTGTACCATTTGTCTCATTTGATTACATAAGTCCTGATTTGTATTTCTCAGCTTCTCTTCGGCTTCTTTAAGTTCCTAGACACAAAAGAGCATTTAGGAGACAGAAACGGATACACTAATTAATCTGATCTTTTTAACATCTTCATGCTCTACCTCTGTCATAATCTCATTTTCTTAATTCTATGAAAGAAAAATCTCTCGTGCCTTGATAAGAACACAAGTTTCTTTGATACATAGCTCTCTGACAGGAGTAAAAGTTAAAAACTTGCATCTGTTTTGAAATATTTGAAATGAAAACATTTAACCAGAAAAGTATCAGCTAACTGATACCTTAAATTAAGTCTGTGATGCCATATTCTTTAGTAACCCTTTAAGCAAAATTAGGTGAGGAGGAACGAACCCCTCAGTCAGTCACACAGAAGGGAAATAGGAATGACACTGACTTTCCAATGAGACTCTTCAGGAAGCACACGCCAAAGAAAAATAACTGGATCCGAAAATGGCTTACTGATCCACTTGTCCACGAACTCACATTGCCCTTGTATATCCGAAAGGTCTATCAAATCCTCTGTATTTAA